>JAHWFP010091679.1:9700-48611 GCA_023313725.1 Lithobius niger | reverse complement strand
CTACCCTGCAAAAAAAAACGAGCCAAGGTGGTAAAATCTTAAAAGAAAACCTTACTGAAAGCTACTAAATATTTCTCTCCATTTTAACCATTTCTCACGTTTCTTACCGTTTTACGTAAAGTAAGAAACAAAGTGGTGATAAGTTTTCAGAGAACATAACTTTTCCCCTCCAACTTTTCTCACCCAATACCGGAAGCAAGAATATTTTTTTTATTAAGGCCTAATTTGTACTATGCATTATTTGCCCCAATTCATGTGAAAGGTTGATAAGAAAGTGTGGGTGTCAAAATTTGCTTTAAAAAATGCATTTTTTAAGAAATCATTTAGTCTATTGAATTGAAGTTTGCAAAATGAAACCAAGCTAATGTTTTTTTTATGCTGCCTGAGATCAGTTTTGGTTATTATCCCACATAGGCTATATTTGAAACTATGACACTACAAAACTGTAGCTTACGTAGGGCCACCTCGCACTGGGCAACCAGGTCGCTGCGGCCAATGAGAACGTAACCAGGGCGCAACAGCTACTGGAATCCCGGGCGGCGTGCAGGTGACCGCATTCATTTTTCACCACATGATTGAGAATTATCAAGGTAAAACAGAAGTGGCCGCACAGCAGATCGCCATGTTTGGCCATGTTTGGCTACCTAGTGTGCAGGGGCCCTTAATGTACTTAAAAACCTTGAAGATATGAGTTCACAACAGATATTGTCGATAAATATTGACTAAACTCGCACAGCAGGTTCACGCAATTCCAAATATCGTGCAATAGTCAATTACTGGCAAATTTTTAGTGACTTTACTTCCACCTTCTTCAGACCGAACCCAGAATTCTGCTTGCAGCAGCTCGAAGAAGCTTCCTGTTTATTGGAGCTGTTGCGAGCAGAATTCTGGATTTGGCCTGAGTGAAGGTGCCAGTAAAAGGCAACTGGAAAAGTAAAAAGTAAAATGACGGTGATGTCAATCTACAAGAATGTTGACTATATGCATTTGGAAACTAAGTACGAAATAAGCCAACAGCCAAAATGTACATAAAAACTAACCTAGAGCAGTAGAGTAAGATTAAGCCACTTTTTTTACTATGATGCTGTATATGCTGTCATGGAGCAACATTCCTTCGAACCAAAAACAAGCCCCCCCGTCAGATGGGTACGTTGTCCTACCATATTATGAGGTATGGTGGTATTTACTGCGGGGCAGGTACACATCAGCTGAGTCGCATCACTGGAAGGAGCCATGAAAGCAAGCTACATACATTTTACTTCTACAATTAGCTAACATTATATCTCGTTAAGTTTTCTGTTGGTTTAGGCTACTGCTGATGTCTTTTTTTGTTGGCTTTTTGAAATTAGTAGGCTAGGCTTAGAAATAATTCTATTTTGCATTAATGCTTGGTTCGCAACCGGGTTTGGTTAACGAAGACTATTTTTCAATTGAAAAAAAAAACCATTGTAATTAGGCCTAGCCAATAAAAAAAATATTCTAGCATATTTGGCATAGTTGCACTGTTGCCTAAGAAAAAGAAGTTTGGTTGCCATAACATTGTGAAAACTGGTGGAAGTCGCTTATCGATAGCGTAATTTTTTTTACTAGGCCTATTTTTTTTCTTACCAGGAAAATTTCACAAAATCAGATATTTTAAAAAGTTAAATCCAATTTTAGGAAGTTCAATCTATGTTTCGTAGTTTATAATTATATGCTGTAGCGTAATTTTTAGCTTCATAGTATGGGCTGGAAAATTATAGGGACTGCTGATAAGAGCTTTTTTCTGTCACTTGTATGTCACCATGGAGGAAGGTTTGGTACGTAACCAAACTTTATTTTTTTTTAGGCATGATTGCATAACTGCTCCTATGTAAGAAAAAAAAACATACTATTTTGCATCGTTTCATTTTATGTTGCTGACATGTTAAAGCATTGATACAGGATTTTTTTTATCGATAGCCTAGCCTACTACGCGTGCCAGTTTTAAAAAGTGGTGTTGGAATAGGTTAACTGTACCAAAATTGTGTCTATTTTGATGTTCGAATAGGCCTAAGCTACACCATTTTAAAGATGTTCAGACAGTGTTTGAAAGCTACTGATGTCTAGTTGGAAGCTTAATTATTTCCCAAGTTACTTGGCAAGAAATGCCCGTAATGAAAAAAATAAAACTAAACTCCCCACACTGAATGTTTAAGAAAAACTATTGAAAAACCATATTTACGTGGCCAGGTTCCAATACCACTTTTTAAATACCGATACTCAGCACGCCAACAGCAAACATATTAAACCAATGCAAGTAGCTAAAGTCTTTGCCAAACCTTTTTGTATTGGCTAGTTCGCTAACAAGTTTTGGTTAGGCCAAACAAAAAAAATGTTTGGTTTGCATTACACTGTGAAAAAAAAAGGTTTTTTTTTACACTTTTTTTTGGGTTACTAAATCAGAAAATTTTACTTCAAAAAATGTAATTTATTATTTTTTTCATTCATTCGTGTTCATGGAGCAACATTTTTCCTTTTTCCAGAGAGTATTTGACCCATTTTTGTGTAGTAGGCTGGAGTTTCAAATAAATGAGGATTTTTTTTTCTTTAGAAAGAAAAAATGTTAAGGGTCGGCTTGTAAAAATAGGGTCAGTCGGGTAATGCAAACCGAACCATTTCTTTTGTTTAGCCTTATTTATACTGGTAGTAGACACACAAAAAAATATGGCTTGTAAAAAGGATAGCATATGCCCAATCGGTTCCTAGTTTGGGATGAAAGTAGACGATGCCAATCCAAGAGCAACTTGGGCATCGCTACCCCAGCTGAAGCCATGGCGCCAGAAGGTGTGAGGAGGGATAATTTTACTAGGTAATTGCAATTTGCAACTCCTGCATGTTTTATGTGCCACAATTGACATGAACACGACGTATCAAGGGGCCCTCCCCGAAAATGCCAGGGATGCTGACGTCTGACCTCAACCAGAGACCTTGTGCATATAAAACAATCATGCTAATCATTAGGCTACATTGCTTCATACATATTATAGACCTAGCAAGTAATGTTGCCACTGTTTCCCTTTTTATTAACTGATGGCAGTCTTAAAACATTATTTGCCACCTACCCCAACTCGGATACGTTACATTTTCATTGCAAAAATAAACTGAGTCACTGGTATAGTTGTAAGCTCGACAAACTTTGTTTGACACAAAGCGACTAAATTAAAATTAGCATACTGTACATTGGTATGTATTAATATTTTCCTTTACTCGATCACCATTGGTTGCTAAACCAAACCTTTTAATTGCCAAATTAAAAAGTACATTAAAAAAAATCGGATGCTAATTAAAAAAAAAGTAGCCTAGTGATAATGATCTAGGACAACACAAGTTTCTAATAAAATGAGTTGCCATAATAAAAAAAAAGTGCGCCAACAGACACACAACATTTTAGGGATAAATATTCCCTGATACCTGTTGTTATTAGAGGTAAAAATATCGGCTCATGCATTGTAAAAGGAATACTAGCCTATTCACTAAGAAGTAATTGTTTGCGCACTTTTGGACTTTTTAAAATTTTCAGAACTGAAGAGATTTGGTCATCCCCAGGTATGGAAAGTTCTGAAAGGATTGTGCTAGTTTTCCAGCCAGAACTGGATCAATGACTGGATATGGCCATAACTGGATCTGGGCCAATTTTAGGTTTAGCCAGTTATAACCAGATCTGGATGGATCTGGCCGTCTCCAGCCAGAAGCGGGCCAATTTTAGATATAGCCAGTTATGGCCAGGTCTGGCTGGATATGGCCAGATCTGTCCATAACTGGCTATATCTAAAATTGGACCACTTCTGGTTGGATATGGCCAGATCTGGAAAGCCAGATCTGGGCCATATCTGGTCCATATCTGGTCCATATCTGGTCCCAGGTCTGGTACCCAGATCTGGGACCCAGATCTGGAACCCAGATCTGGTTATATCAAAAACTGCCCCACGTCTGGCCATATCTGGCTGGATATGGCCAGACCTGACTGGATATGGTCAGATTTGGCCGTATCTAACCAGATCTGGCCGTATCTAACCAGATCTGGCCATATCTAGCCAGATCTGGCCGTATCTAGCCAGATCTGGACTTTCCATAAGGGAAATCACACTGTTTACAAAAATATTGGCTTTGCTGTTTTGTATTTTTGGGTGACTAACGTTTTTGTGGCAAGAATACTTTAAGAAAAATAAAAGTTACAAATTAAGAACACTATTTTTGCTGCCATTAACTAAATACTGTCCGCTCTGCTTCGTGCAGGAAAATCGTACAAGTATTCAGAAAATGGGTCAAAAGACATTTAAATCAAGAAACAAATAAGTTTGAATAAAAGTACAAAGTTAAGGGTTTTGTTTCGTTATAACAAGTAAATGAGGCCTTCTATTGCTCTGGTAATATGTCCCGTACGGATTCTGCCTCTGCTCAAGTCTAGTCATTTTTTAAAATCTGGGATGAATGCGAAATTAACCCTTCACAGCATTTCAATTAACCTAGCCTGCAATAGGGGTTAGAAAATAAAAATACTATGGGTGTGCCGTAAACGACCGGCTCTATTTACAGTTAAACTATTCCCACTAGAATGGTTTAAGGTTACCAAACAACTTGTTAACATGTTCAATTAACACTGAAGGGTTTGAGGTATGACCCATAACTTAAAACATAACAATACAGCACTGGGAGGTTTTATGGATAAAAACGCAACAACCTTATAACGACGGAGTTAACCTTTTGGACTCAGAGGTGAGACAGACAGCTATTTTTAAAGAAAACCATTTCGTAGAAAACTTAAAGAAGGGCCAACCGGGAACAAGTTGCAACCCCCGTAGAATATTCCTAATGAATATTTAATTAGTGTCATTACAATCTCTGTAATTATTCTCCCACAAAGGGAGATGTTGATAATGACAAGGAGAGTAAATCATTGGCACTTAAAATTTAGGTGTGAAGGCCAAAACGGGAATTAACTGGAAGTTGCTTTGGTTGTGGATGTATTTCCAACGTCCACTTAACAAAATAAAAAATGCAGGTAAAAATAATTTTCAGTCAATTTGTACTGAAATGAAATGTTTACCAATTAAATGTTTAACCAAAATGCTGGCTTGATGCAGCAACATTCACTAGATGCTGTCCAGGTTTGTACACACTCAGTCTCTGAAGTTTTAGAATTTAAAATTCAGCAAATATACCATTTTTTTACGTTTGGTTGCTCCTAGATGGAGCCACAGTTGTAGCGACAAACTACTCATTGTTTAAAAGAAAACATGCACTATGTTAGATTTTCGGTTTACTTGTAATAAAAAAAAAACTCTACTTTAGAGAAAAACTACATTAGGTTAGGTTTTACAACCTCCGTTTTACTGGGAACACCTATTCAGTGCTAGAGCCATAATTAGGCCTTAATTTCCACCCTAGACTGATATAGAATCCACACTAAAACATCGGTTCTACTTTTAACAAAAAAAGGACTGGGAAAAACTATGTTTAGGTTCTTGTATTTGCTGGCACACTGACTTTAAATTAGATTACAAATTCAGGCAACTTCACTTTACCAAACTCTGGAAAAAAAATCAAAACATTTAGGGGAACACGTTTGCTGCCGACCTTTGGTTTGGCAGAATTGCTCACGTAACTTAAGCCATTCGAAAAGCTATATTCGCTAATTCTGGGTTTTTCTGACATGACTAGACTATCGTTTACATCATTTGCTGACAAACTTGTTTTATCTTATTTAGACAAGGCCTAGTTAAGACATCTTTAGGTTTTAATCGAGGTAAACAAAGATGGCTTCATCTGGGGGAGGGTTCTTTTGCAGAAGGCTTAAGCTGGCTCCACCCCTCTGTACACGAAGGCTGAACGACGTGTGGCTGAGGCTTTACTGACTCATTACAGCCTAACTGACACTTGATCAATCCCGTGGGGATGATCAGTTTGTGCCTAGGTGACCATTCCTTTGGTTGGCTCGCGCTGCTACTGCTGGGGCCAGAATCACGGGGAGTGACGCTCACCTCGAGCTTTTGATTTAGCAATTTAACACTGGGAATTTCTAACACCACGTCAAAGGTTGACTGGCAGGCTTTCGAGACACAAGCGACGGTTTTTAGCTTAGTACCATTATTTAACGTTAAACATAAATTAACCTATTGTAACTCAACGATTACGTCAGTTAAAGCTGTTTGATATTGAATTTTACGTTTCAAACGTGGCCAGCCCTTAGCTAGTTTCGCACTAACCACGGAAACGGAACTTCCGGAGTCGCATAAAATACTGATTTTATGTCTACCTATGCTACCAGCTAGAGTGCTAGACTTAAGAATTTCCTTAGCATTCTTCCCGACTGGAAAACATGCATTTGCTTGCTCGGGGCCTGTTTTATTAACTTCGGGGCACCGATTACGTAAATGGGAATTCGATCCGTATTTAAAACACGGTCTAGTATTCGAATTTGCACTCTCGTAACTAGAAGTTTTAGCAGTATTAGCATTTGAGCTAGTGTGACTGCCATCGTTACTATCAGTCCCAGCTAGGTTAGCTGATAGATTTTGGTTGGGTTTATTCTGTTTAGAAAAAACTTTACCTGCCTGACTACTCACAGCGGTTTTCACTGCACGGGTGGCAGTTTCTGTGGCAATTTGTTTATTGCGAGTTGTGAACTCGTCACATAACCGGGCCGCTTCAGCCAACGTGCCTAACCTAATTTGGTCAGGGATCCACTTTCTAATTTTGGTAGGACAAGATTTATAAAACTGCTCTAAAAGCATTAGATTGCCAAGTTTGTCATAGTACCGGTTAACCATAGCCAAAGCTAACCAACGAGTGAAAAGAGTTTCCAACTCAAATGCATAATCGTGATACTGCATTTCCGGTTCTTTCTCTAGTGAACAAAATTGGGATTGTAAAGAGTCTGGACAAAACGGGCAAGCAATTTAATTTTAACTACTTCGTAGTCCTGCATTTCTGTGTCAGAATTCTGATCACAAACTTTAATTAGTACCTCTCCCATGAGGGGTAGTAATCCTGTAGTCCATTGGTCTTTAGGAATTTTTTGACTAATCATAGTTCTTTCGAAAATCTTAAGAAAACTGTTAATTTCAGTCTTTGGCGCCCACCTATTTACAAGACGAATTACGTCTGCAATTTTACCATGTTCTGCAACTGGATCTGGGGGTGCTGGGGAGAGCCGTTTGCTACTTTTGGAGCAGGGTTAAGATTTATAGTAGCAGCATTTAGCTTTGCTAATTCTAACTGCTTGTCAAGTTTAGCTAGTTTCATAGCACTTGCACGGTCATTAATTTGAGCCTCTTGATCCTTAAGGGCTAACTCATGAGTACGACGACGATCGGCCTCAGCTAAGTCAACAGCTCTTCATCTGCTACTTCAAGAGCTCTTAATTTAAGTTCTTCTGCTTTAAGTAAGAGTTCATTTTCTTTAGCTGCAAGTTCCTTTTTGGCAAAAACAGCAGCCTGTCTCCTTTCAATAGCACTTGCTAGTGCATCGGAGAGTTGAACTAAGTCAAGTTTACCATATTCGAGGGCTGCTCGTAAGATTGTCTGGGATTCGGCTCTAGAATAACTAACTGTAAAGCTTAGGTTTAAACAAGCCTTTTTTTAGTCTTTGTTTTGTAAATCACAAATGATTTCTTTGAGTTTTTTCCATTTCGGACATTTTCAAGTTTTTAACGTTAAACTGGTTCCTATGATAAAAATAAAAAATAAAAAAGCTTTTATAAAGGAAACAAAATTAAATGCAGCCGCATAATAATTTTACGTTAATTTTGAGCAGAGCCAATTAATTAAAAAACTTCTCTCCCAAATCCAGTAAGTTTTGCACAAAAAATACACTTTCAAGGACCCCTAGCACTCTGGTATATGAATAGCTAAAATGCATAAATGCTCCTAACTACAACACTCGGTTTGGCGGCCTCTAATCATATCCTATGCACACTTACCCTGTTCAGTACAATCGCTGTACGGTCAGTCAGTCCTTCCGGTTTCCACCGTCATACAAGAAGCCCTGCACTGATTTTGAAGTTGAACGTCTTTGGCGGTCTATTCCACTGGGACCTTGGTGGGCACACACGAAATCCACAGAATGGCTGCACGGGAGCACCTGATTCCTTGGCGGACGGCTTCTCCTACAGCATCGGGTTGGTTTGGGACATGACACATCTGGTGGACATCTCAAATGAAGCGGCAACTGTTGCTTCCGGGTGCCGGCAATTGTTGGTGCTGCTGGGCAGTATTTGTACTGTTTTTGACAGCAGTACTGACTTATGCTTCGTGACCTTTTATAACGTAGTCACAGGCATCTACTTCGTGGCCGGTTTTTGAGGGGACCACAGACGTCTAATTGGAAGTGGCTTGCATCCTTCTAGGAACTTGGGTTAGTAAAGGGGCTGGCGGGGGGGGGACGCTTGACAGGAACAGCACCTGTTCATCCCACCACTGCCACCAGCTGTAACGGCGGACGCTACGACGGCTGAGGTGCTTGTAACGCCCCCGGTTTCCTTGGTTGACACGGAGTTTCAGTTTAAGATTTTGCTGTGATTATATCGACTTTTACGGCATAAGCACAGTTTGGGTTACTGTCCTAGCATGGGGAATGAAGCGTCGGGGTCCTAATTAAAGGGGCCTAACCTTAACACAACTGGTAATCATTGCCACCAACGGTGGAATTTAACTGTTTAATGGAGGATAAAAGCTAAAAATGGGCTACATATTTATTTTACACTCAAACAATTAATCGGCTAGCAAACGAACTGAAGTTTAAAACTCCTGGTTTTATTTTAACAGTTATATGAAAAGAACACTTTACATTTACATTTACTAGTACAGCTTTTGAGTAACGTATTAAAAAGCAACAAGTTGGATTTACAGTTTAGTAATTCACATTTTCAGACAAAACAACAACTAGTGTTTTGAATAAGACTCAAATTTTCAAGTAGAAAAGTAATAATGAGTGCTCCCGGAGACACCCGCAAGACTAAACAGCTTCAGCTGGTTACAATCTATCTGACAGTATGTTTCAACATCCTAGAAGATCAACCGTCCACAGTTATGTTTCTAAGTTTTCCAGGAACAAAAGATCAACCTCCCAAAGTTTTTCTTAAAACTATCCAAAATGTAAAAAGCCTAGCAATTTTACAATTCAGGCATAAAGTATGTTTCTTTTGAACTTCCACAAAGATCAAACCGTCAGATTAGATTAACATTAAATTAAGCTAAACAAGAAAGGGTTTTGGTTTTTAGTAAGAGGGTGGGGGTGGAGGACCAAAAATGCCGATAATGGTGTCACCTCTCATAATTTTCTCTAGGCTAGAAGTTATGTTTAAACCTTTAAACTATGAATTTTGACTTGGGGGTCCTAAATTAAACTTTACTTACATACGAACCACTACCATTTTGCCCCGCATGGCATCCTCGGACGTGACGTCTCCACTCTCGACTGGCGTGACCCATTTAGCTTTGAGAACTGTGAGCTGTGCTGACTGAGGTGTCCTGTTGGGGCTTTTTATGCTGGAGAGGGGGGAACAGAGTTTTACGCACAGACTGACTTTGGATTGGCTTTAGGTACAATCGTTGCAAGATATATTGTTTTAATTGAAGGAAAAGCTAGTGGTAACATTCGGATGGTCACTGTCAGAGTTTGATGGAGAATTAAAGCAAAAATATTTACAGAAAAAATTCGTGTTCATTAGAATGCCGATGTCTAATTGTTTTGAACTAATGGTAGCGTTTCTGGAGGCAAAAGAATATATAAAACGATTAAATAAACTAGCTTAGATAAATGCTAGAATTCATTGATTAAGTTGGATGTTTTAACTTTGGAGTTAAAGGACAAATTTAAGTTCTTAGTGGAAATTTTTCATACGATTTACTGCAGACAAAAACAATAAAAAATATCACACTTAAATGTCTGTATCCACATGTATGTGAGGTTAAGTACCAATGAAGGAAGCCCCTCCTAATGCACGACTAAGCTAGTGTATGTGTGCTTTTTGCCCAAAAGAAATAACGAAAGTAAATTACCTATGTACATCGGGTTTCAATAACGGCGGCCGGAAATGGTGAGCGCTGCGGTTGGTTTTGTGAGTTTTTCAAATGAGGATTCCGAATCTTCTAGAAGGAATTTTCAAATTCGGTTTTCCCGAAGAGGTAGATATTGTTTCAAGCTATTAAGGGTTGAAGAGTTTGGCCGTTTCTGTCCATTATTTAAAAAATGGCTGAGGGGAGAAGACCGAGGTCTTTTTGCATTTTTGCGCTCGAGGAAAAAAAGTGTTCTTTGCAAACGAAGGTTTTTCGGCGGCCTACATTTACACAAGGCTTAACGTAATGAGCAATGTCATCGAACATTTTAGGCCAATAACAATGTAGCTCAATTAAATCGCTTGTTTTACAGGCACCGCGATGTCCGGCGCCTGGTGTCGAGTGATAATCTCGAATGCAAAAGTTTCGTGGAGATTTAGGCATACACATCTGTGCTAAGTTGTGCACATGACCTTTAGATGGGTCTGCAAGTCGAATTCTGTATAGAATTCCGTCGTAATATTTATAAAAGATATTCCTCTTTTTTGAGGCATCGATTAAATCCTCTGATGACTGATCTCTACATCGATTCATAATTTCGCCTAGATATGGATATATTCTTTGCTCTGCCGCTAGGTGTTGTCATGTCCAGTCAGGAAATAGACTGCCTAACACAGCAACAGGTATCTCTATACGAGATAGCGCATCAGAAACCGCTAGAAGTCGGCCTGATTTATGACGTAAGATGAATTCATATTCCCTGAGTTGTAGTAAGATTCTTTCGAGTTTGGGATGAGGCACAATAAAGATAGCAAATTGCTAAATGATCGGTAGTTAAGAAAAACATCTTACCTAATAAATAGTAACGAAAGGAATCTATACAATGTATAATCGCTAGAATTTCCCTAGTTGTAGTTGTTTCCTTTCTTTCCGCCTCAGTGAGGGTTCGAGAACTGTAGGCCAAGGGATAGTTTATACCTCCGTGATACTGATTTAAACGGCCTCCGAACCCTATGCCGCTAGCATCGGTTTCAAGAAAAAAAGGTTTAGAGACATCAGGGTGTTTAAGCGTTGCAGCATTTATCTTAGCCTGCTTAAGTTCCTGAAAAGCTCTTTCTTCATCTTCGCCCAATATGATTTTACACTTTTCTTCATGTCAACTTCGATAAAATCTGTGACATTTCAGCGAATGAAAAGACATGGCGTCTATAGAAACTTACCATACCCAAGACAGAACGTACTTGTTTAGGGGTCTTAGGCATAGGGTACTGCTGCATAGCCTTAGTTTTATCGCTATCAGGGTGTATCCCTTTTTTGTCTAGTACAAAACCTTTGAATTTGACCTTTTTACGTACCAATTAGCACTTTTCAACACTTTTAGTTTCAATCCGGAACGAGCAACTAGTTCTAGCGCTTGATTCACATGACTGATGTATGTTTTAAGATCTAGATACTCAGAAGACAATCGTCAAGATAGACGGTACAAAAAGGTCCTAGCACATCTGCAAATATTTGTTGTGCACAAAATTGGAACTGCGCAGGTGCGGTTTTAAGGCCCATTGGGAGCCGGTTAAAGAAATATGTCTTAGAATTTGCTGAGGAACATGTTTTAGTCTTAAGACCAAACTCCACTTACGCAAAACGAGCCAGCTAGCGAGTATCGCGAGACCAAAGCTGCAAAGCGTGGACTAGCGCAGCAAACTCCATATACGCGATACGCGAGCTACAACATCTCGCCAAGGCAAGCGAGGCCGTCTCGCGCACTTCTACTCGGCCCAGAATCTTTCGGCTAGCGAGGCCACCTCGCTCGGCTCGCTCTGCTGGCAGCCAATCAGGAAGAGGGAGTTGATGCGTTTCAGGCAAGATGGCGCTATTAGCAAGCCGTTGCGTATCCCTGTACTCGATCGGTTCGTCACTCAGTTTAGCTAAATATTTTAATTGTTAGACAAACAAAATGAATCAGCACTTAGATAGGAATGCATTTAATAATCGGGGCCATGAAATGGCAGGCAGAGTTCAAATCGTGAAGCGCGCTATTGTTCGTCTCCGATCAAAACAGGCCACAGGCCGCAGAGCTAAATCACCACTAGAAACGATCGTTCATTTCTCACAAAAGTTGGGAAACTTGCGTTCGTTATGAAAAACTAGCGAATAATCCACTGATTCCGAACATGCTATTGTATGAATCTGAAGGTCTTGCAGTAATTAGCTATGAGCAAATATGCATTTATTTTAGAGCCACTCAGAGCCAAGTCATGCTAGTGTACCGCAGTGTAGCCAAGTGGCTTGAATGCTCGCTTAAATGGAATTTGAGGAGCGTGTAGCGATAGCTAGCTGGGAGGGTCGTGCGAGGAAAACGACACGCTAATCAGTGTAACGTGGCTAGCTTGCTTGCTGGTCTCGCATAAATGGAGTTGGGGGCTTTAGCTGATTCAGCTAGTTTAAGTTGGTAAAATCCGAACTTGAAGTCTAAGCGTCTAAAGTACTTAGCGCCGCTAAGGTGCGCCATGCTAGGGATCGAATTTTCGACCCTAAATAGAGCAGAACAACCAAAAAACGAGTAGCCCCTCACCTAAAACACAATCTAAAAGTGAGGTGAAAACAGGGTCAGCATTGGATAAGCTAATAGATGATCAAAACGCTAAAAAGGCATTAAATCAAATTATCCATTTGATAGAAGAAAATGAAAGGTTAAGAGCTAAATTAGGTCCCTCAAACTTAAGTGAAGAACAAAAACAAGAAGCTTTTGGCAATCCAAGACAAAATAAAACTTCAAAAGCAAGACAGGCAAGGCCTTGCATTGGTATAAAAGTGGGAAAGGAAACTGCAGTAGCACATATTGATACGGTTCAGATTTAACTTTGGTAGGAAAAGATTATTGGATGGATTTTTGAAAAACATTGAAACTCCACTGTGTTACATGGGTTGGTGGCCAATGACTTCAGGCATAACAGGAACAGACCTAAAGTTATATGCAGGATACACTGTTGACATAACAATAGGGAATATAACAAAAACAATAAATTGTTTTGTAGTAGACAAGATAGTAACTGGGGACGTGCCATTTCTGTTGGGGAAAGATTGTTTTTTTGCATTTAGGATGTCCATTTCAGCCGAAACAAACAGAGTCACGGTTAAAGATACATCACAATCACCACCAAAAACAGGAGATATTCCACTGTATATGTATCCAGAACAAGTTGACTGGCCAAAGGCATCAGGGGAAGAAATTGATAACCCACCCAGAATAGGACTAACAAAGGGGCAGAAAAGTAGAGCACGAATAAAAGCAACATCAAACCATGAAAATATACCAGTGAAATTAGCTACAAGTCTACTAATCCCAGAAAGTTCAGAATTAATCTGTAGATGTAAATTAGTAAATGGAATTAGAAAAGGTAACGTGGGGTTGATTGAACCTATAAATAATGCAGCAATTCCAGGGGACATTAGTTTTGAGGAAGGTATGGTAAAAGTGGGTTGGAAGGCAGAAATACCAGTAAAGGTTAGAAACACAAATCCTTTTCCAATAAGCTTGCCACGAAACACAACAGTGGGAATTTATGAAACAATAGACCCAGATGACATTAAGACCTATGATGACAGCCAGGTTAAAATAACAGCGCCAACACACAAAAATAGACCTAGGCAACAAACATGTTCTAAAGTTGACAGGGAACAATTAATGACAATTTTCCCATTAAATGACATTGAATCACCACACAGGGAAGAGTTACAAAAACTAATTTGCGAATACAGGGACATTTTTTCCTTAGCTCAAGAAGAAATAGACACATACACAGGAGATTTCATGCATGAAATACATACAGGTACAGAAAAACCAGTATACAGACCAGCGCACAAAATACCGTATGCCATGAGAGAAGTATTGGAGGAGAAACTACAGGAGCTATTAAAGAAAGTGGTAATTAGGCCATATAAAAGCTCATGGGCTTTACCCATCATGATGATTCCAACAAAACATGCAGGAAACTATAGATCCGTGAATGACTACAGAGCCCTTAATAAAATTACAGCGCCAGAACAATTTCCTATACCAAGAGTAGCAGAAATTCTTGATCAGCTACATGGAGCAAGATATTTTACAAAGTTAGATTTAAAGGATGGTTACTACAACATTCCAATTTCGATAGAAAAAACAGCTTTTCATTGTCCAGGAGGAAAATATGAGTATGTAAGACTTCCACAGGGTTTAATAAATGCACCATTTACTTTTTCAAGAGTAGTGGCTTCCTTATTACAAGGAATTACGAACACTCAGCTTTGTATGGACGATTTAGTGATTTGGTCCCATACCAAGGAAAAGCCACGTACAAACGCTACGACAGGTGTTTAAAAGAATTAAACATGACGGATTGAAATTGGCTCCAGCAAAATGTGAATTTTTAAAGAAAGAAATAGCATTTTTGGGATACATCATAAATGAACAGGGCTCACGACCAAACCCAAAGAAAGTAGAAGCAGTGGTTAACTTTCCAAGGCCCACTGATGCAAAGTCAATTAAATCATTTAGGCATCGCAAGCTATTGCAGAAGATTGATCAAAGGATTCTAGTTTATGGCAAAAGGTTTACATGTTTTAACAAGGAAAGATGTAAAATTTGAATGGAATGATGAAGCAGAAAAATCCTTTCAGGCATTAAAGAAGGCATTGACAACAGCTCCAGTATTAAGAGTGCCAGATTTGAATAAAGACGGATATTAAAAGTTGATGCAAGTATTTCCGGTTTACGGGCGATTTTAGCCCAAGCAGAGGGAAAAAATGAATACCCAGTGTGTTATGCAAGTAGACAAACAACAAAACAGGAGGAAAAATACACCGTCACTGAACTAGAACTTCTAGCTCTCGTCTACAGACTTGATCAGTTCAGAAACTACATTTGGGGAAGAAAAGTAACAGTATATACAGATCATTCAAGTTTGAAATGCTGAGTACACTGAAAGAACTCAACGGGCATCTAGCTCGATGGGCATTAAAGACACAGGAATATGACTTGACCATCATTCATAAACCAGGCAAGTTAAACACAAATGCAGATGGTTTAAGTAGAGCCTATGTAAAATTGTTGGATGATTATGGAAATGAGATGAAGGGAGAACCAATATGAAACAGGAGGGATATTCAAAATGCTCAAAGAAGGGAGGTAAGATACAAAGATTTGATCACATATCTTGAATCTGATGAAAATCAAAGGAAAACAATAAAATTGGGAAAATTGCCTGCTTTATTAGAACAATTTTCGCTTGATGATGACGGTTTGCTTTACATCAAAAGACAAGGAATGAAAATAGGCGGAATAACAGAGCAATGGGAAGTTTTGGTTGCAGCAGATTGCATGATTAAGGAAATATTGTTCATTTTTCATAACAGTCCGTTCTCAGCGCATATGGGCCATAAGAAAACATCAGAGAAAATTTCAAAGTTATTTTGGTGGCCAGGTTTTGCCCATACAGTAAAAGACTACTGTCTTTTACCAAGAAATAGGAAGGTAGCACCTTTAAAACCATTCAGAGCTATCTCAGAACCATTAGAGTTTGCTTCAATGGATTTATTAACAAAGCTACCACTCACAGAAAAAAGCAATCGACATTGCTGGGTAGCAATTGATCACGCAACTAGATTTGCATGGGCAACAGGAATTCCTACAAAGGAAACAGAGTCAGTAGCACAAGCTTTGGTGGAACAAATACTGATACCGTTTGGAAATTGAAAATTTTGTATTCAGATCAAGGGGCGAGGCCCTCAGCACTGATTTGCCGGGTACGTGAGTTAACGGGCGTAAAGCAGATTTGCACACTTCCCTATCATCCATAAGCTGACGGAAAAACGGAAAGGATGATATCAACGGTAATTAGGTGTTATCACATTTTGTAGACAACAAGATTGATACTTGGGATGAATACTTGCCCTACGTGATAGCTGCCTACAATGGTACAGTGCACAGCTCAACAGGTTTCACACCTTATGAATTAATGTTTGGGAGAAGGAGACAAGAACTTTTCCCAGTAGATACAGCACCAAGAAGACGAGATTATGATATGGATCCTACATTAGATAAAGCTTTAAAACAAAGAATGGAATTTGCAAGAGAACTGGCTACAGAACATTCAGAGAAAGCAGCAACAGAGTACAAGAAAAATTACGACAAGGAAGCAAAAGAAAGCGAATTGAGCGTGGGAGACAAAGTATACTTAAGAGAATTCAAAAAGAAAGATAAAAATCAATACCATAAGTTCATGGAAAAGTACAGCGGCCCATGGATAATAATCAAGATAAGCAAACTAATGGCAGTAACCATACAACACATGGAAAAAGGCAACACTGCAACTGTTCACATAAACAGGCTGAAAAAGGCATATGATGATGTTTTGGATTTTGAAGGGACAATTTCAAGCTTTGAAAGTGAAAAAGACGATGAAAAAGACGAAAAAGAAGGGGAAGAACCCCGAAATGGTAACAAACAGCCTCAAAATGCAATAAATCAGGAGTTAGATGGAGATATTGTAGGTTTAGGACTGCCTTTACTAAGTACTCCAAGATCAGCTTTAACGGGAGTGCCATTAAGGAGCAGCACAGGGGCAACAGGGAATGCAGGCACCTCAGCTACAATTTCAGCTCCAAGATTAGAGACAGCAGGCACAAATGGCTCAAACACGACAAATACAGGTTTAGATGATCTAGCACAACCGGGTACTTCAGGCTTAGGTACAAATGTAGAAACCGAGGGCAAAACGGACATACAAGGTGATAGGGGTATAGCTGAAAGGGAGGGATCGGACGCGGCACCCACACCCACAGAAACACCACCATTTCACTTCACGAGGTCACACGGACCGGCAGAAACTCACCCATGGGTACTACCTAAGGGAATTTAAGAAAAGTAAATTTTAAGCACCCCTAGCCCAAGAAAACAAAGGTATGAAACAACCTTTTTTTTAAATGAAGAAAAGATTTAATGTTGTTCACATAATGAAAGAGTTCAGTGAAAGATTTGACAGGAAAGTTAAAAATAACATGAAAGATCATTAATTTTACATTGATGAAAATGAATTTAATTCAGAGAAATAAATTTGGCAGAAATTAGCACACCTCAAAGCATCAGAATCTTGGTTCAATGAATGAATGAGAATGAGTGGGCACCCACGACAAAGAAAAGAAATGCATGCAACTTATTCAAAATTATGGCCATAACATTTTTGATTTAATAATGATGTATGTGTGTGTATAAGCAAGATTCTGAGTGCGAGACTGTGTAAGTCAAATAAGATGAAAGAATAAGAAGTAATATGTTCTGAATGTAAAAGTTGTTTCATGAAGTTAAAATCACAGTGAAATGAATTTTTTTTTGTAAAGCTAGACAGAAGATTAAAAGAGGGAAATCTCAAAACACATGCTGGAATGAAGATGGAATAAGTGGTTTGTCAAAGTTCAAAAGAAATTTTAAATTTAGGACAAAATGGATAAAATAACGTCACTTTTGATGGGTTGACAGAAATAATTTTTTGTCTTTTATTTTTTTTAAGCAGGGGTGGAAGAATATTTTTTTTAAAATAATTATAGAAAAAGAAAAATGGTAGCATTAATTTTAAACAGTCAAAATAATTTAATTTGAAATTAAAAACAGTGAATGATTTTCCAGGCAACAAGCTAGGCTAAGCAGACAGCCAACGAGAAAAGTCGAACGCATTTTTTTTTCCTTCACGGATGAGTAATTTGCTTCTAAAACGGGGTCATGATTCGCTTGCAGGCCAAAGCCAGAGTTTGCACTGACAACGCAGACAATAGGGTAGGATGACCGGAAGTTGATTCAACACCGCTGACACAGTCAATGGTTGGACATTGCAGGAGTGGTAAAATACGGTAAACAAGTGCATTAGATTACAGCTTCAGAGGTACGAAGTACGGATCGGTCATGGCCAGGCAACATGTAATTTCATGCGTACTGTTTATTTTGAGACTCATGTCAGGGACAAACATGGACGTTGCATATGAGGGATCGAGTACTCAACATGACGCATTAGATGTTGGCGTAGTGTTCGTTCCATTGTTTAGATCACACCTAGAATCAGGTGTATGGTTTTTGGTAATGATATTTCGACAAACGAATTAGATCGAGGGATGTCTGATTTGCTTCAAGCATTAAAGGGATTAAGAGACAAATTATTGAAAATTAAATTAAGCGGAAATTTGACAAATCTGATTGACTTCATAGTAGAACATGAGTTAAAATACATACAGCGATTAGTTAACGAGGCTCAAGCAAGATAAACAACACTTAAGATAGCAACACACATGACAAACAGAGGAGTGACAGCACACCACATTGAGCAAACACGTTTAAAATTAAATAGGAAAATAAAGATTAAGAAGGGGACAGTTCAGCCGACATTAAAATCGACTTCATTGATTTTGACTACCACGAACAAACCAGAGATTCAAACCACAGAACCGTACTTTTGGAAGGCGAGTTAGTTTTTAAAACGGTAAACATCACAATGCATGAACATACAACACATAACAGGACAAAACGAGGTTTAATTAATATTGGCGGCACAATTTTGAAATTTTTATTTGGGGTTGCAGATGAACAACAATTTTTTGAAATAAATAGTTAAGTTGAGCAAATGAGCAAGACATTAAATAACCATCAGAAGGCATTACAAGGATTAATTACAGTAGTAAATCATACAAGAGAATTGGTAATACATAACTCAGAAGTTTTGCGGAAATGGACAGCCAATCTGAGAAATTTGGATTTGCACATGCGTGATTTAGAACTGCCTATCTGGCTTTCTGTAGCGATCAGAAAGCTAGAATCTTCAATCTTACATTTTCATGGTGAGATAACGTCGTTCGAGAATGCAATACAGATGTTAGCTGTAAAGAAGCTGGCACATTTTATTCTGGATCCCGTAGTTTTGCAGCAAAATTTGAAAGAAGTTTCTGGAAGTTTACCAGGCAATTTTCGTTTGCTGTTTAGGACAGACCAGAGTGATGTACACTTGTACTACAATGCAGTCGTTGCGACAACGGTAGTGTTTTCAACAGGGGACTTGCACATTTTTGCAAGAATTCCCTCAGTTTCTACAAAAGGCGAATTTGAATTTTTTCAGATTGCAACGTTTCCAATTTTCCGTGAAAATAGTGAGTTATCAATTAAATATCAGACAGAATTTCCGTATATAGACATACAACTGGAAAGCCAACAATATGTTTTAATGACGAATGAAGCAATGTTAAAATGCATAAACATGGATAGTTTTGCATGCAGTACAAATGAAATGATAAGAAAATCATCATATATGATTTGTGAAAAAGCTTTGTTTCTTGGAGATGAAACTCAAGTATAAGCAAAATGCGAGCACAGAGTATTAAATAATCCACGGGAATTATTTTTAAGAATTACGGATAATTCATGGATATTGAATGCAAACAAACAAGTAAACATACAACAGATATGTAAAGATGAAAAGAATACAGGATTAATTTTAGAAAAAAAAACAAGAATAATTAAAATAGAAAATAATTGCATATGGGAAGCAATTGAATATAGGCTAGTGCCTTACTTACGAGGAATGTCAAGAATACAGGTACACAACAATGAAATCGTAGTACCACCGTTACAGAATTTATTAGATTTAATGGATAACTCATGGATACAGAATTTTTCTGAGAAGTTTTTCTTTGAGAAGACAAAGACTTAAGATTAGATTACAGTCACGTTTTCCAAACTTACAGTTAGATGGTGAAACACTACAATCGGTAAAGCGACAATTAGAATCAGCAGAGAAAGATTTAACAGAGAAACAACACCTTTCTAAGGTTTATTGGTTTTGGTACGCGACAAGTGCGGTACTTGGATTAACGATAACTGTAACTGTAATGTGTTACCTAAGAAACGGCCAAGTTTTTAATAGGCTAGTGAAGCTATTTTTACATAAGACTAAGGCCAAAAAGAAAAAGAGAAATGTAATAAATGATAGACAAAATGAAATAACTGAGTTAGAACCAGTTTCATTAGAGGTTCAAAGTATTAAAATATCAGCGGCAAGAGGAGAACTGTAAAAGTGTAAATGATTTACACAATAAGGGAGAAACACAGTTGTTTCAATTTTAAGGAATTTTGCCAACAATAGGCAACATGCACTCATATCCGAAAGCATAAAATACGGTAGATAACTGTAAATGGGTAACAATCAGAATTTTTTAATAAACGTGTGAAGGTGGACGCCATTTGTGTTCTTAATATGAAAGAATATTTTTTCTACAGTGAATAGATTGACGCATATTGGAAAGAAGTATTATCATCATGACTAAATAATCAAAAAATGTTGTAAAGAATTTTTCTTTAAGAATGGGAAACTTTCAGGTTTCGTTTTATGTTTCTGTGTATTTTCTTTCTGCAACAACACCAAATGGAGTTTTAATTAAAGTGCAGTATTGAGAGTGAAGCATTAAAGGATGGGAAATTCGGTAGAGTACAGGGTAGAATAAGAATGATAGTTGTTTTTTTTAATATATAAATGAGGAAGATTGCCACAATTAAAGGATGGATAAAATTTAAGTAAAATAGTGTCATCTGGAATTGACGTTAAACTACTACAGGGGGAATTTTAGGGTTATCCAAAAAGGGAATTTTATGGAACAATTTTTTTTTCTTTTCTTCAATCAAAGATAAATAATGAAAAAAAGGAGCAAAACGGACAAACTGCTTCAAAATAATTTTAAACAGAGTAGAAAAGAAAATGGGGTTAGAAAATTTTTTCTGGTATGGTAACTAACTCACACGCAGACACAAACGTAAAATTGAATGTAAACTACAGCAGACTTTTCAAAGGGAATGCAGGGAGAAAGTATAGTAATCTCCGCCAAAATTATTCGAATCATAAGTTTATGTGATCTTCCACCAGGAGCAGTATGTAAACGGCAGAATTTTTTTTCCCGAAGAGAGCAAAAGAATACAGTAAATTCTTAAAAGTGGCAAAAGAATTGCAGAGAAAAGGGGTGGGAGGCAACCATAGCGCAAGGTGGCTTCACCATAATTGGCTGACAGAAAATGTTGAGCTTCGGCTTCAACAAAGAACAATTTTTGGTTCGCGTCATGAGTTTAAGCGATCAACCATCAGAGAGAGAGAGAGAAAACGGCAAAGAAATAGGCGCGAACAGATTTGAGGGAAAGACACCGGAGTTTAAATCCAGGGAGAAAATCTCTTTTAAGGTTAGTAATCAGGGAAATAAATACATCAAGAAGTAATTTTTAAGATCAGAAAATCGAGTTTCTCGACCGCATTTGTCGTTAAACTACGAACAGATACACGTATTACAATTTAAATGAGGAGAATAAACACACAAAGAAATTACTACACACCACTACATACTTTCAGAAGAATATTTCAAATACTTTTACGGGGAATATAATAAAAAAATAAATTTAATCAGGGAGAAATCGTAGGTCGGACAGGGGTTGGTCGCGACAGTCGAACTTTTTATGCCAGGGAGGCTAAATGTAGGAAGTTTTTTCTTTTTTTCTTTGGAAAATTCTTTAATGTTCCTTTTTTCATGGGTAAAAATCAACAGTTTGTCTTCCTTTTCTTTAACTCTTTTCTTTCGGTCGGTTTTCTTTCTCAGGAGGAGAAAAATCTTTTTCTTTTTCTCTTTTTGAGCAGGAGTGGATTGTAGAAAACAATAGCACGATTTGTGGTTTGTGGCGTGATACTTCTTGAGGGCCTCTTTCTTCCAATTCCTTTTTTTTCTCATTTTCAACGGTCATAACAGACAAGGCGGCAGCCTAAAGCAGGTGAGAACCAAATTTCTCAAGTGAGAATCGAAGAGGAGGATTTTGCCTCCAGGCTACAGGCGGACGTTTGAAGTCCAGCATTTTGGGAGATGTTATTGTCAGTCATCTGACTTTTTCCTCTTTCAATTAAGGGCATAGAGTGAGGGTAAAATAGAAATGGGGAGACAGGCAACAATATGGTAAACTCGACAAATGAGAACACGTTTTTTACGCTCTTTCTTTTTTTTGAGAGAGAGATAAAGAAAGGACATATTCTACTGAAGATAACCGAGGGAAATGGCGAATAGGGGAAGAGCATGGAGATATAAACAAATGAATAAACAAATGAATAAATAAATAAGTGTAGAGAGATGAAGATGAATAAATAAACAGAGTGAATATGGAATAGGTGAAGCATCCCTCTCATATTAGGAAAAAAAATTAAAATAAATTAAATGACAGGAGAAAATAATTATAAGGATTTACTTTCAACATTGTGGAACTGTTTAGCAAAGCATGAGAAAAACATTATTTTCAAGTTCCACGGGTCTTTAAAACCCAGCTTAATTACTTTTTTCGTTTCCCGTCCCAAAAACTTAAATAGGAGAGAATAAAGGTAAAGGGGAAGAGAAAAGGTTAATTTTCGGATGTGTATATCCAAGCGGCCAGGTAGGTGCCATGTTGTGAAGGGAAAAACTCAGGCTATACCGGACTAAATAAAGAGTTTCACGAATCGCTCTTCATCCAACTTGTAGATAAAAGATAATTTGAAGTTTGGTTTTCGCGCGCACAAGGCTTACTGAAAAAGATCAGTTCTGTCACTATCTACAAAAAATGTCGCAGGTTAGAGGATGGGCTACATCGACATAAATAAAATAAGTCAGAACGGACAATTACAGGCGCATAGAGGATAATTTTTTTGAAGAGAGGAAAGGAGGGAGTCAATTATTAAGACTAATGAAGGGTTGTTCATTTGAGTGTGTGAAAGAAAGAAAATACAATAACACAGAACAATAAATACAACATGCGTTAATCTGTGATAAATAAATAAGAATAATTAAATGAATAAGAGCACAATGAGAAGCAATAAATAAATGGCGAAGATTAATAATTTAAATGAAGTTTTAAGAGAATTTACAGTCATAATGAGAAATATGAATTTGCATGAATTCGCTTAAAAGCTATCGCTACTCGCTCCTAAAATTCCATTTAAGCGAGCATTCAAGCCACTTGGCTACACTGCGGTACACTAGCGTGACTCTGATTGGCTCTGAGTGGCTCTCAAATGAATGCATATTTTTGCTCATAGCTAATTACTGCAAGACCTTCAGATTCTTACAATAGCATTTTCGGAATCAGTGGATTATTCTCTAGTTTTTCATAACGAACGCAAGTTTCCCAACTTTTGCGAGAAATGAACAATCGTTTCTAGTGGTGATTTAGCCCTGCGACCTGTGGCCTGATTTGAACGGAGACGAACAATAACGCGCTTCACGATTTGAACCTAGTCTACCTGCCATTTCATGGCCCCGATTATTAAATGCATTCCTATCTAAGTGCCGATTCATTTTGTTTGTCTAACAATTAAAATATTTAGCTAAACTGAGTGACGAAACGATTAAGTACAGGGATACGCAACGGCTTGCTTATGGCGCCATCATGCCTGAAACGTCATCAACTCCCTCTTCTTGATTGGCTGCCAGCAAAGCGAGCCGAGCGAGGTGGCCTCGCTAGCCGAAAGATTCTGGGCCGAGTAGAAGCGCCGCTTCCCTTGGCGAGACGTTGTAGCTCGCGTATCGCGTATATGGAGTTTGCTGCGCTAGTCCACGCTTTGCAGCTTTGGTCTCACGATACTCGCTAGCTGGCTCGTTTCGCGTAAGTGGAGTTTAGTCTTAAGACTAAAACATGTTTCTCAGCAAATTCTAAGACATATTTCTTTAACCGGCTCACAATGGGCCTTAAAACCGCGCCTGCACAGTTCCAATTTTGTGCAAAACAAATATTTGCAGATGTGCTAGGACCTTTTTGTACCGTCTATCTTGACGATTGTCTTCTGAGTATCCAGATCTTAAAACATACATCAGTCATGTGAATCAAGCGCTAGAACTAGTTGCTTGTTCCGGATTGAAACTAAGTGTTGAAAAGTACTAATTGGCACATAAAAAGGTCAAATTGAAAGGTTTTGTACTAGACGAAAACGGGATACACCCTGATAGCGATAAAACTAAGGCTATGCAGCAGTACCCTACGGCGAAGACCCCTAAACAAGTATGTTCTTTCTTGGGTATGGTACATTTCTATAGACGCCATATCTCTTCGTTCGCTGAAATGTCACAGATTTTATAGAAGTGACACGAAAAAAACTGTAAAATCATATGGGGCGAAGATGAAGAAAGAGCTTTTCAGGAACTTAAGCGGGCTAAGATAAATGCTGCAACGCTTAAACACCCTGATGTCTCTAAACCTTTTTTCTTGAAACCGATGCTAGCGGCGTAGCGTTTGGAGGCCGTTTAAATCAGTATCACGGAGGTATAAACTATCCCTAGGCCTACACTTCTCGAACCCTCACTGAGGCGGAAAGAAAGAAAACAACTACAACTAGGGAAATTCTAGCGATTATACATTGTATAGATTCCTTTCATTACTATTTATTAGGTCAGATGTTTTTCTTAACTACGGATCATTTAGCAATTTGCTATCTTTATTGTGCCTCATCCCAAACTCGAAAGAATCTTACTACAACTCAGGGAATATGAATTCATCTTACGTCATAAATCAGGCCGACTTCTAGCGGTTTCTGATGCGCTATCTCGTATAGATATACCTGTCACTGTGTTAGGCAGTAAATTTCCTGCCTGGACACGACAACACCTAGCGGCAGAGCAAACCATATCAAGGCGAAATTATGAATCGATTTAGAGATCAGTCATCAGATGATCTAATCGATGCCTTAAACAAAAGGAATATCTTTATAAAGATTACAACGGAATTCTATACAGAATTTGTCTTGCAGACCCATCTAAAGGTCATATGCACAACTTAGCACAGATGTGTATGCCTAAATCTCTACGAAACTTTTGCATTCGAGATTACCACTCAACACCAGGCGCCGGACATCGCGGTGCCTGTAAAACAATTGATTAAATTGAGCTACATTGCATAACTGACATTTTTCTTGATTTTTATTTCTTTGTTGCCCATTGCTTGGCCCTCCATTTTGTCTATTTGACCCATTTGTTTGTTTAAAATTTCCAAAAGTTTTCTCTCTGAACCAGCATACTGCCTCATGATGGCCTACTTTTGAACAAATTGCGCAGGCTTGTGCTTGCTTAGGTCTTGGTGATGCTCTAACTGTGTTACAATCTCTTGCTGGGTGTCCCGTGGACCCACAAGAAAAACACTCCCTTCCCATTCCTGAAGAGGCTTGAAAATTATTGTTTCTTTTATAATTTGTGAACCATTTTGTCACGTTTGTCTGTCGTTGTAAGTTAAGCCTTCTGGCTTAAAGAAACAATGAGTGGTGTTATTGGTATTCTTTCTACAAAATGAACAATACCTCCATGGTTTATTGTCCCTGTTTCCATTCCCATTTGTTCTTAAATTCCACCCTTGTCCATTGTATTTTCTCTGGCTGTTACTTACATTTCTTTCCCCATAAAATTTATTCATTTTTTCAACTTTCTTGATTTGGCTGTCTAACCTGTCGCTCAAATTTTTCATTTTCTCATACATTGGATTTTGATCTTCAGTGGAAGCCTTGATTTGTGCATTATTCCCTGGAATTGGAGTTGCTACACTTGGTTTTATTTTTAGCAATTCCCTATTTTGTTGTGCTAACAATGCATATCGTTTAGCTTCTGTTATGTCTACTGGGTTTTTTCCTAAAACTTCTTGTTTAATGCTGTCTTCTAACCCTAGTACAAGATGTATTGTGCATTGATCTAGTGCAGCTTTCTTTAATGCATCATTTATGTCACCTGCATTTTTGACAGATGAAGGAACCAACGAAACTGTTTTCAAACATAAGTCCTCCATTTTAGTAGCATAAGCCAATACATCATACTCTACAGGTTGTTTCAAATTTCGGTAACACTCTATTTTGTTTGTCATAGGTTCTAAGGCAAATCTGTTTAATAGTTCCCTTTTGATATCATCAAACTTAGTTAGGCTACTTGCACTCGTATCCTTCCACAAAAATTCGGCAGCTACGCCTGTGGTTTTAATCTGAATTATTCCCACTATTTGATCATTATTCCAACCTCACATGGTTTTGATTTGAGACACTATGTCGAGCCATTGTCTTACATCTGTTTTACCATCAAAAATTGGTACCAACCCTGCTAACCCACCAGCATTTTGCTGTGCGGGCACAATTTTTGCCAAAAGATCATCGAACTGTTGCTGTGAAAATGTGGTTGTCATTTTGCAAAAGTTTAACTTTAAAATTAATTAAGCTTAATTATTCTTCTCTATTTCTTTACAGCTTTACTTTAACGTTACGTTACTTTAACGTTACTTTAACTTCTTATGGCAAGTTCACACTGTATTTAAACATAAATCAGTACACTTCATATAAACAGCACAATCTATTTTCACTTCTTTGGTTATTAAAATTCTTTAAAACACTGCAACACACTTTAAAAGTGTATATTTTGTACACAAAAAAAATCAAGGAGTGCGTCTTATGCTCCACTAATCCGTTACTTAACGAACCAAATTACTGTTCTTAAAACAATAAAACATCAAATAGGCCTACTGGCAAAAAAAAAATACAATATCAACTTGTAGCTATTTAAACATTAATTCTTGTTTACTATTTACTTGAAGCTCTTCAACTTTGATTAAGCTTATTCATTTACAAGGCAATGAAACGTTTACACACTTGAAAAAAAATATTGCTGCATTAAAATTAATTGGAGCACTCAAAAAAATCATTATCTTCAAAATCATTCAATGAGACAACTTAAAAATCGTACATAAAATTCAAATGGGCAAAATTCACTTTAAAAAAAACATTCATAATCAATGCACTTATTTTGGTGAAAATTCAGCACAACCCCTAATCTTATTTAATTTTTTGATATGCACTTTCCGTTGACCGTTTTTTCTTGGTGTATCAAATCACACCTTCCCCTGAAAAATTTTTTCGTAAAATTTTACTTTTAATTTTCGAACATCCCACTTTAAGACATCAGTTGTAAAAGCGGGCCTTTTGGGTACTTTGTTGGATTGTGTTGTGCTCGAGCGGTTTAGTACTTTAAATTGCGTTCAGTATTTTTCTTAATCTTAAAACTTAACTTGATCCATTTCATTTATTTTCTTTAATTGTCAGGTTAATTCTTCGTATAATTCTTTATAAATTTGTCAGGAAAAGAATTATAATCTAACCAAGTCCAACGGACGCACTTTACGATCGCCTAATTTATAGGTCTTACCATCTTACTTGAATTCAGCTAAACGAAAACTTAAGCAATTTTTCAACAGGCCGTGCATATTTTGAAAGTGGTGTGACTCGGATAAGAAACAAAAAACAATTAACATTTATTTACACTAAAAAGAACATACGTAATTATACACAAAACACTCGGAGTGTTCACCAACATCATCCTAAAATCATTGGTTTTCAATCAACAAATCATTCTTTGACATTTTACACATTACCTTAAATTCTTTACCATTGACTGATTATTAACAACGGTCCATCCATCTTCAACAATCAGGATGGTTTGTTTAATTTTTATTGCATAATTGTGTTCATGTTTCATCTTAACACTCTTATCCTTAACTAAATGGTGTAAGCTACAGTTTCTAGCTAACAGCTATATCAAATTATTCAATTAATTTCCGATATTTAAGTTTAAGTTCATTAAATATGGTCACATCATTTCTACTCCGAAACTGTTTTCAAACTAATTTATCTCTAATTTAAATCCTTTCATTTTCATACTCACAAATTGTGAGGTTGTCGTTCGCCGTGCCTTTGCCCCGGTTCTCCGTCTCATTCGCCCATCTCCTAACTTGTTTTCCGCATCCTCTCTTTATGTTCGACCATCGAGAAATTGCGCAGGAATTTTTTAAGTGATGTTCATCGTGGCTGGAGACGCTCTCTCTCTTTCCTGTCACGTCTTTCGGTCTCTATCCCCAGCGGATACGGAATTCTCGTTGTGACGTCACAGGTGTTGTCAGTGCTTGACTGCACTTGATTGGCTAACGAGCCTTAACATTTTCATGAGCTCATTGCTCTTATTTTTCATTGGCTAATTAAATTTACTTCTTAATGGATTTTAAGCTTGTTAATTTTATTACATTTATATTTCCGAAAACTGCTTTAAAAACTATAAACTAAAAATAACTGAAGTGTCTATCCAAATGTGCTTTTGTTCGCCGTCTGGTTCTTAGCTACGGCGTTTTCGTTGCGTCACTCGCCTTCCAAGCTGTCCTATTTAGCGTTCCCTACGCTCATAAAACTTGTACAAAAACTGCTGTAATTACGGTTCTGACATCTGTAGGAGTTGATAAGCCCTTAGCTGAGCCTTGTATGGCTTGGTAGGTCTAACATAGGCTTGGCAAACTTGACAGGTCTTAACGTAATGAGCAATGTCAGCAAACCTTTTAGGGCAATAACAATGTAGCTCAATTAAATCTCTTGTTTTACAGGCACCGCGATGTCCGGCGCCTGGTGTTGAGTGGTAATCTCGAATGCAAAAGTTTCGTAGAGATTTAGGCATACACATCTGTGCTAAGTTGTGCATATGACCTTTAGATGGGTCTGCAAGTCAAATTCTGTATAGAATTCCGTCGTAATCTTTATAAAAGATATTCCTTTTGTTTGAGGTATCGATTAGAGCCTCTGATGACTGATCTCTAACTCGATTTATAATTTCGCCTAGATATGAATAGTTTCTTTGCTCTGCCGCTAGTTGTTGTCGTGTCCAGTTAGGAAATGGACTGCCTAACACAGCGACAGGTATCTCTATACGAGATAGCGCATCAGAAACCGCTAGAAGTCGGCTTGATTTATGACGTAAGATGAATTCAAATTCCCTGAGTTGTAGTATGATTCTTTCGAGTTTGGGATTAGGCACAATAAAGATAGCAAATTGCTAAATGATCCGTAGTTAAGAAAAACATCTTACCTAATAAATAGTAACAAAAGGAATCTATACAATGTATAATCACTAGTTGTAGTTGTTTCCTTTCTTTCCGCCTCAGTGAGGGTTCGAGAACTGTAGGCCAAGGGATAGTTTATACCTCCGTGATACTGACTTAAACGGCCTCCGATCGCTACGCCGCTAGCATCGGTTTAAAAAAAAAAGGGTTTAGAGAAATCAGGGTGTTTAAGCATTGCAGCGTTTATCTTAGCCCGCTTAAGTTCCTGAAAAGCTCTTTCTTCATCTTTTCCCCACATGAATTTACAGTTTTTTCCGTGTCAACTTCGATAAAATCTGTGACATTTCAGCGAACGAAGAGATACGGCGTCTATAGAAATTTACCATACCCAAAAAAGAACGTACTTGTTTAGGTGTCTTAGGCATACGGTACTGCTGCATAGCCTTAGTTTTATCGCTATCAACCTGTATCCTGTTTTCATCTAGTACAAAACCTAAGAATTTGACCTTTTTACGTGCATATTCGCACTTTTCAACACTTACTTTCAATACAGAACGAGCAACTAGTTCTAGTGCTCGACTTACATGACTGATGTATGTTTTAAGATCTGGACTACTCAGAAGACAATCGTCAAGAAAGACGGTACAAAAGGCTCCTAGCACATCTGCAAATATTTGTTGTGCACAAATTTGGAAGTGCGCAGGCGCGATTTAAAGCCCATTGGAAGCCCGTTAAAGAAATTTGCTTAGAATTTGCTGAGAAACATGTTTTAGTCTTATCTGATTCAGCTAGTTTAAGTTGGTAAAATCCGAACTTGAAGTCTAAGCGTGTAAAATACTTATCGTCGCTAAGTTGCGCCATGCTCTCTGTCACGGTTGGTATTGGAACACTGAACACTTACACTTTCCACGACAGAATTAAAGCCTCGTAGGTCTACGACTACTCTATAACCAGTTGGCCTTCTCTTTATCATTAGACATTTTCCTTCTTGGATTATACCTACTCTTTGCATTTCGTCAATATATTTATCCAATAACTCACGTTGGTGAAAAGGAACTCGGTATATTTTTGAATTTACAGGTTGAGAATGACCTGTATGTATAGGAACTTTGTATCCCCCATAACAACCTAAGTCAAAATTGTTTTTAGTAAACCAATCCTATTGAATTCTAATCATATCTAGAAATTCCACCGTTTCTTCCTTGTTTAAATCTAGAAACGTGAACCTTTGTTTTAATATTTCCCATTCCGCATCGAGTTCTGCCTTAGATTTGGGCTGAGAGCATCAGCTAGGCTAGCTGGCACTAGCTGGCACCTCCGGTGAGCTTTCACTCTGTTTCGATTGGTTTTGGGGAATCTTGATGGGACTTGAGATTTGAGATACCACGATGGGACTTGCGGTTTGAGATATCTCGATGGGACTTGTGATGGGTAAGTTTGAATTTACTGAATCTACGGAAGCGTCGTCTTCGTTCTTGGTAATAGCTGTCATGTGCGTGCCTAGGATTGTTCCCACTTTTAGTTCTACATCAAATCCATTAAAGTTACTGCACATAACTGGAATAATACCTGTGGAAGTTGTGTTAACAAGACTGTGAGCAAGACGTACAGGAAATTCGCTGTTTTCAGGTTGGAATACTCCTGTTTGTATTTCGGGAAATGGAAAATGGAAAATTCCTGTTATGCTACTCTCGCAATCTGGTGGAATTACTTTGTCTCGTAACAAAGATACAGTAATATCTACCAATTGCTGTTTATGTGTACAGTTACATGTAGATTTAGGATTTTCATCACTATCTTCACCTGTAGCTACGTTACGTGTTGCTACGTAAATATGATCGGGTTTATAATTTTATTTGTTTATTATTTCCTTCTTTTGATTATAAGCACCATGAGCTAATTCTGGTGATGGTGACATTTGAAATTTTAAATCCCATGTAGTTGAGATGTTATCAGGACAATTTAATGCTAACGAATCTGATTTATTTGACATGAAATCGTAACCTAATAGTACTGAAATGTTACCAAATGAACCATCAGGTATGATAACAAATTCTTGACTCCCAGAAAATTCGTATTTTTCGATAGTAGTTACTATTTTCCTATTGGTTTGAATCTGACGATTCCCTACACCAACTAAATTGACTGGCAAAATCATCATAAGTAAGTGACATTTAACACTAAGATTCTTAAGCATGCATTGTGCTGCTGTATTTGTAATTAGTGAAAGTGAAGAACCTGTGTCTAATAAACATATTTCTGGTCTATTTCCAACGTCAAATACCAAGTGTGGACGCGAATATTTAACCTTAGTTTATTTAAAACTGTGTTCATTTGAACGTTATCAGCGTTAGACGCCGTTTGGTCTGAGTCAAGTGATGCCTCGCCTTGCTGCTCTGACTCACTTCTAGTATCAACCTCGGACGCTACATGGTACTGCGTGTACCACCTATTGCCCGGTTGAGCTGAAATGATCGTAAGCAAGTTTCCTTTCTCTCCTAAGGATGAGTGTTTTGCTGGTGAGGAATTTGGGTCGGCAACATTTTTGCTGTCCCAAAATGTTAAGCAAACGAATCCTAATTTTCCAATCTTTCTGTGCTGTATGTGAGATGCCTATACAAGTGCCGGAGGGCATTTTAACTCCGTCTTTATAAAACGTCTCTTTTGTGTACCTAAATTGATATGTGCGTTCGTTACCTAGTAAAGCGATAACGATTGTTTTTTTTAGTATCAACTGGGTTTAATTCCGAATGGTAGTTAGTGGCGTCTAAACCATCTTCGAATAGTGTTACTATTACTGAATCGCATGTTAAGTCGTGTTATCGTTAACGATTTCCAAAGCATTAGTAAATTCGCTTACTAGATTTTTATTACCTTGTCTTGACCTTACGACATATTCTGATGGAATTTTGCCAATATATGACGCCAAACGTGGTAATGCTGACGTACGAGCTGGTAAAGCAAGCTTGTGCTGATGCCATTCAGCATTAGAATACAGATTAAACATTAATTTATTTGCTTCGTCATTCGATAATAACGGAACACAATTTACTTTTAGTTTGTGAGCACTGTTTACTTTGTTAGGTTCGTTAACAGGTGTTTTAGCTTTAACTGAGCTGACGTGTGGATTTTGGTCATCGTTGCTCTGTTCTGACTGATTAGTTTCTAGCCCTGAATCCCTGTTTATATTCAGGCTACTAGTTCGTTTTTTGAACTATTACCATTTTGACATGAGTCATCACTTTCATTTACGTCCGTAGCGTGCTGTGGAATGCGATTTTGGTTGTTATTATTTTGTCTTTGCTGGTTTTGGTTTTGATTCTGATTTTGCTGTCTACCATTATTTTTACTGTTATTTTGTTTCTGCTGTCCGCCAGCGTTATTGTAACCGTTATTACTGGTGTTAGCCTGATATGAATAAGGGTTGTTAGTTTTCTTGTGAACTGCACAGAATGCCTATTATCGAAACCAGAAAAATAATTTCCGTGTATACCACGGTTATTACCCCTGTATCGGTTTCCTCCACGACCTTTTTGCCGTAGGATTTATTGTTAGAAAACCCACTTTCTGTTCGTAACATTGTTCGTAACATTGTCTAACGCGTTGTAAGTTTTCGTCCTTCGTGTGAAAATTTCGTTTCGCATGTCCTGGGGCCAAACAACAGCAACACGATCTAATTTGACCTGTGGTGGTGTTTATGGCACTAACTTTAGTTTCGACATTTTTTGGTTTAGCATTATGCAATTTAGTTATGCCCTTTTCTAACGAGTTTATCTTGGCTAACATTGTGCCGAAAGCAAGATTGTTTACTTCCGTATTGGAAATTTGTTTATTTGCTGATTTATCAGAGTGAAGATCATTTTCATCTTCTTGATATCCTGCCAAAACTGCTTTTTTTATAGATAGCTGCATTATACATGTCTCGGAACGAGGTATGCACTTGTGAAGTTATATGTGCTTCGATGTCACGTGGCATAGCATGAAGGAATACTGAGTGCATTCCGTCGTCTTTTGCTAATTGTTTAAATTCTCGCTGTGGTTTGGAATCTGTGGGTTTAATTCTCCAAAGTTGTGAAGCTATTTTCTCTAGCCTAGCAGAAAAATCTTCGATAGTTTCCCCTTTCTTTAATTGGGATGCGTGAAACAAATGTGGGGTGATGATGTCACCTCCGCACCAAATCTATCGACTAGAATTTCCGTAAAATTTGCCCAACTTTGAAAGCTAGCAATGTGCGGATTCATGGCCAAATAAATTGCTACTTTTGCCTGTGCATTTGCTGCATACGACAGAAACTAACTCGGAATCTTTTAACGAAGAGTCTAATGTTCCTAAATTTTCGACCATTAATGTAAAAGCAAAAATATCCAGTGAATCATCTTCTGAAAAAGGTAAAATAGCTTTCTTGGCTGAATGTAGTTCTTCCCGAAGTCTAGATTTATCATGCGAATCTTTATTTTGATTTGATTCAGTTATGGTTTTCAAAACTTGAAGATGATTATCATTAACAGCTTTAATGTTATCATTATTTGATTGTACACAAACTGCTAAAGTATGGTCCAAAATTCTTTGAAGTAACATTTCATCAATAATACCGGATTGTTGTCCGTTACTTTGATTTGGGGTTAAATTTGATCATTTGGTGGAGTTTGAGAATTTATTACTACATTTGGAGTAGGAGGTATGTGGGAATAATTTGGTGCCTGGGAATTTAATGGTAATTGAAAGTTAATTGGCATTTGAGCGTTTGTATGCATTTGGAAATTTGGTAAATTTGGTGGCACATATGAATTTTGTGGTGCTGCCAAATTTAATGGCACATTTGAGTTTGTTGGTATATTTTGATTGAGTGGCATGGTTTGATTTAGTGGCACATTTTGATTTATAGCCATGTTTTGATTTGTTTACACCTGAGAGCTCGATGGTACCTGTGTACTAAGTGGTACTTGAGTGTTTAGTGGTACATGAGGAATACGGGTACATGAGAATCTTGCGCACACGATTGTCGTGTGGAGACCTAGATCGCATTCGACCTCTAGCATTATCCCTATATTGAGTAGAGCATTTTGCTAAACGAGATTGAATTCGTTTGGGTGGTGGCAAATTTAATGCGTCGTCGATTTCATCTATGGCATTGATGGTATCAGAATGGTCTGACTATGCATCTGACTGATCTGGAGTAGTGTTAATATTGTCTAAATTAGGAGTGCTAACTGAAGCATCCGTAAACTCAACAAAATCGCCTCGGTTTTGAGGTCTTCTAATAGGCCTGCCTCTCGACGATACTTGGACTGTGCCTCTGGCATGGTTTCTTCTAGTTCTAGGCATTATTTAAAGTAGATCTCAAGGTAATATTTTAAGTTTGAACTAGATTTAAACCGAAACTAGCATAATACTTAAATTTAAGCACTTTAAAAAAATCCACTGCAGTTTTACACAAAATAATGAATTTTCCCTTTAAAATGGAAAATACCAAACTTATCATAAACTTCACCACCTGCAGTCGGCAATAACCTGACAAAGGTTATTTTAAAAGCAACCACAACCGTTTTCATAAAAAAATTAGCACTACCGTGCCTAATAAACAATTGACAAAATGTCCCAATGAAAAGGGTATATGGGTCCTTTAAATGCAAGTAACCTTTAAATGCACATAAAATAATACACTGAAGAATATTTCACAGTGGTCAACATATCAACCAGTTATTTTGCAAAATAATTGCTAACAATGTTATTTTCAACAAAGCTTAACTAGCACTACTTTTCGTGAAATAGGCTACTAAATTTTCCTGCAATTTAAGTGCTAAGGATTTGTTTGTAAACAAACCAACTATTGTTGTTTACTTTCTGAAAAATTCTTACTCGAATTTAATGCTTAATTCCAGCTTTTTAAAACTGTAAAATGCCATTTTTCGAAAATTATTTCTGTAAAATAATACAACTGAATGCTCTTAAAATTTTCTGCTTTTCTCTTTTCCGGTAATTTAAGGGAATTCGAATCACAATTTTGACACAATTGTAATGATTTATTCTAGTGAACTTTTAGACTAGAATGAATCATTATTATCAGGAATGCAAGGGTAATCAATTGTATTGTAATATAAAATCAACACCGTAAAAGGAAGGCGTAACTAATAAGCATCATTCAACAACAACTTGGGCCTTTAATTGAATCCAGTGTACACAATATTGACCCCACGTATGGCCAATTAAATCAGTGACAGGGTTTTATGATTTGTAGTATCGATTACAATTATCGGTAATAAGTTGAACGAATGACATTACTGATTAAGTCAAGCGGAACTAAATCATTCTTATATTCTGTTAATAATTAGTTGATAATAACTAATTTAGTAGCATAGTTATTATTACTAGTTAAACTCAACAATCATAGCTATTGCTATTCAATTGAATACTTAGCTCATTAATTGAAGCTTGGTTGTAGCTATCGGCTCACGGCTCTAGCCTGACGGCATTGGCTCCGTCACCCTGCGTGCTTTCGATCCGGGACCTCGAGAATGGGGCTGGCGTGAACGAGTAAACAACGAGTGAACAACTTATCTCACGCATTCCAAAGTCTTAGTTTATCATCTAAGATTGTTCCATTGTTGTGTTGATTAATTATAGCAATGGCTTTGACAGCTTGGGCCCTTATCGCCAATCGGGACCTCAACGCTTGTCAATCATTCTATTGTTGTATTCGGGTTCATTAATTGTTCCCTGTATTCAGCGTTTGAGTTTACCTGCCGATTTAATTAACTGTCCCGTGTGGGAGTGATTGATTGTTGTTCTTCGAACTGATCCATCATGAGCAATGATCTTATCATAGTTAAATCTACTTCTAGAAAGTAATTAAGGTTCTATGAGATGTCGTAAATATTGTCAACTGGTAATGCCATCCTTCGAACTCTAACAATAGTTTTAATTATACTGGTTCGGGTTACAATGGACTTGCCGCACTCAGTCTCCTTTGAAAAGGCGCTCCTAGTTATATTCACGCAACTGGAGCTAATTTGGTCTACCCGAATATATATTTGGTTCATGCATTTAATGAATGTATGGTATTTATGAAAATATACATATAATTAATTAACTGTATTGTTTCTGTTATGAAGACTAATTCAGCTATTTTAAACCCTTACACCACTAGAGAAGTTCAGGGAGGTTGTTGGTTTTTAGGGAGCACGAACTCGGCGCGAATAGCAAACTGGGTTTTCTGCACGACGATGAGAGAACTTTTGTGATAGAAGTGACAGTAATACAGAAAAAAATAAAAGCTGTGATTGTTGAGGGCACCTGTCGATTAAACCTTGGAGGAATGATTGGGTTGGGGGACATCCTGTTTGCACGTGCTGTCATGCTGCCGCGCTAACCTCACATGTGCCGCATAACAGTAGCGCCGCTTGCGGCGACCACGTGAACCATTCAGACAAACAAGCAGACGATCGCCAGCACGCAGTACATATTACACGAGCTAATTCTTAGAAATTCTACATACTATCATTCCACTCGACCTTGTTACGCATGCTGTTGACAAACAAAGTAACAAAGGAAAAAAATGCCAATGGAGAAAAAAGCCCCGGGAAAAATTTTCACGACAAATCTGGCGCAAAATCACCACAAAATACTGCCTAAACCGAAACTTAGTTAAGTGTGCATTCATCGTTCATTAATTGATTGCTGCTTGACCAAGGTTACTTTAATTGCCTTTGGAATCATTTAAAGGAAGAAGGCACAATTAAGTTTCCTCCCAAATTCTTTTACTGGGGAAGCGGTGGGGAGAAAAAGTCGTCCTCATTAAAACAAAATTCTTGAAATCAAGAATTTTCCATCAAAATTGAAATAGTACGAGGATGGAATGAGGGGGGGGGGGGGGCGGAGCGTCGGGAATCATAAATTTTCTACAAATTCCTTAACTGGGGAAGGAGGGGGTGGAGTATTGAATTTGATCGAATATTGATAATTAAAAGAAAATTCGGGAAACCACTACGTTTACTCAAAACTCCATTAACTTTTTTTTTAAGTTATTCGATATTTTCCTGCATAAACTTTGGTATTTTTTTCGGATTGTGATGCCCCCTCCCCCCCCCCCTCCCATACCATCAAAATAAATAGACAAGTTGTCTAAAAAACGAGGAAATAAATTCTGGCAAGAGCGAAGATCGTATGTATAATGAGCGAAGCTTGCCGTTATGTAATTCCTGGTCTTGGTCAGAACTACTGTGATTAGTTTTGCTTATTAGCGTGCCTGACGTGCTGATAGTATTTTCAGCTAAGCTCATTTTGTCCAATATTACTCACACTCATATTTAAAGGTAGTATTTTTGTAAAATTTCCACCAGTTATTTTTGCGTATTTTACTATTGGCTTTTTTGTACGCGACTTTTTTTTTCATATGCTTTTGTTTTCGTCTGCATTTTTCCTGGGCTTTTTTCCATCGGCTTTTTTATCAGCTTTTTTTCGGGGTTTTTATTTCCATGGCTTTTTATTCCTAGATTCGTGCCAAGGTGCCAATGGCACATGGGCCCTCCCGTAGATTCGTAAGGGACCCTTTTAGATTTGTGAAACTTGTCTTACTAGTGAAATTTGTTATCGATGAATTTTTTCGTTGCAATTTCCGGTTGGTCTTAAAATTTGGTCCCTTCCCTGGTCATTTCATAGCTGTCTTTAAATGTCTGGACTATGCTTCGGGACCGGTTATTATTTATCGCCGTGAGGGGGGGGGGGGACGATAAGTCATTTTTGGACCTCATGGCACTTGGGCTCCAGGGCTGCCAGTCCGGGCCTGGACCATTCCCACTACACCGTAGTTGGGAAAATAGAAGGGAAGAAAGCGTGGAGAAGGGACTAACTGGAATACGACAAGTCTACGAAAAAAAAGGCAAAAAACTTAACATAAACCAAACACACAAAAATTCGTTTGTTGTTTGGACGGGAAAGGTTTATAGTATGGTGCGCGTTAAGCGCCACCCCTAAAGCTTGCGACTAATTAGCCGCGAGAGCGTCATGGTGGACGTGGAAGGAACCACTGCCCATTACGCCTATTTCTATCACCCAACCTTTTTTTTTGTCTTTCCCATTCCTGTTACTTCCTCTCTTCCCTTTATCAGACAGGACTGAAATGGAAAGGAAGTTCAGAAAAGTGGTTGGGGGGGAGGTGGACGGGAAAGCTCCTCGTATCCGTAAGGGTGGATGAGTACCACTGGTACTTTTCCACAGTAGACTGCATTTTTTAAAGTTGCAATTAGTACTGCATTCTAAAGTCACAAGTTGTTTATACCATAACTTTCCAACCTTCTTCAAATAAAAAAATTTCAGAAAAAGTTTTATAACTTTATTTCTGCATGATATTGTGCTCATAAATAAATACATTTTTAGTGCTGTTGTATCAAACTCAAGATTTATCGGATTATTAAAAATATTAATTTTATAAACGAAAAATAAATCAAAGTATGTTTGTACTAGGATATATTTGTGACATATTTATTAGATTTTATACTAAGTATTCCTTTTGGTTTCAAGTTCTTCAGAACATAAATGCATACGAAGTAAGAACCCAGCTCAAACTTACCTCATTATTGCTTGCGGTAGCAGAAATGGGGTCAAGACATAACTTAGTTAGGTCGCTTTAGCCTTTGAAGTGAAGAGAATAGATGTAGTTGTCATTCGTGGCTTTTGACACGTTAAAATCTTTTCTGTGGCAAGCAAAGCCCATTGTTTACATTTCATGGGAGAATTTGTCGGGAAATCTGTTGAAACTCACTTTTTTATATGGTTTGTAGGAAAATCTACTAACACTGGCGCGTTTTCTGAGCGCAGATGTTTGTTTGTCACTATACTGCTGAGCTACGTTCTGACTTAATTGTCCGTATGGTTCGGAGCGCCGGAATTGTATCGACACGGAGTTACGTTAACTCCGGAATTTTTTTTAATTCCTGCCCCTGTGTTGGACCCGGAATTACAGTAACTACGGATTCGTGATTTGCT
>JAHWFP010091678.1:27450-49083 GCA_023313725.1 Lithobius niger | reverse complement strand
TTCTTTTACACGTATTAGTGCGACGCTGATGGCTTACATGTCTTTTTCTAATATTTGTTCCTTTAGGGCTTTAAGTTTTTTAAGGCTTACATCCGTATTTTATACGCTTAAGCGTTTTTTAATACTAATTTTTTATAACTTATAAATATGCATTTGTGTTTTACTTTCACAAAATGCAAAAATGCAAAAAATAAAAACGCGGTGTGGAGGAAAACTCCAGACACTAATCTGTTACGCGTTACTCAAAACATCTTCCTGGGTCGATTATTAATAACAAACAAGATCGCGGATAATAAAGTTACTGCATCCGTCTCCATGCCAGATTACTTTATTGCTAACCTATGCGGGAAGCCATAGACTGGGCAGTCGAAGCAAATTTTACTGAACGTTTATGCCAGATTTCGTGCAGTTCATCCTGGAAAAACCAAGGATGATGTGTTGCAGAAATGGTGTTGCAGAAATTCGAGGACAGTGTATTCGATCAAGTTTGAGAAGCGGCGGAAACGTGTGCTGAACGCCGTCGAAGAAGCGGCCGCGCCACGCTATATGGATGACTTTACCTTATACTTTATTTCAAAAAAGCCCTACAGCGCCGTACAGGCTGCGTAGCAAAATTGTAAGATAGAACATTGTACATGTTGAACAAAAAGAAAAAATAATGATTGCGGTGTAACAAGCAAGAAACACGACACGCCACGATTCGATGACATGGTTCGGGCTGCCGTCCGAAGGAAAATCCGTGCTTTTTTCTTTCGAAACGAGCCACTTAATAAATTACTGGGAGAAATCAACAGCGATCCTGAATTGCCTAAATTTTTGAGAACAACTTTGTACCTACTGATGGGCGACCTAAGTTTTGATGACGCCGTATCACTGTGAGTAAAATCCTATCGAATTTGCTTGAAACCAAGTGAAAGGATATGTTGCAAGCAACAACAAAACGTTCAAGACAGACGAAGTAAAAAGATTGCTGGCTGAAGGAATACAGAAAGTCACTAAAGAGATGTGGCAAAACTTCATGACGCACACACTCGAGGTTGAAGAGAAATTCTGGGAAATTGATGCACTTTTTGAAAATGAAGTGGATCGCCTTGTTATTGAAATTGGCAATGAATCGGATGACGATTCGGGAGAAGATTTTATGTAAATACTTTTACTTTACTTACTTTATTTACAATAGCACTGCGGTGCCGTTCAGGCTTTGCAGCAAGATTTACAAAATATAACAATTTGAGTAAGGAAGCTGAAAGGTATAAATAGAACATTATGTAAATAGAATTTCAAAAAATGGTAATAAATTTAATATACACATATATTTCTAATACTTTACGACCCGGAAAAAACAATCACATAAGAAATACAGTAAAAGAATATTAAATAATAAATAAGTTAATAAATAATTAGGTAAATAAATACTGTACATACAAGAAAAATAAGAGATATATTATTTCATTTATATGACAACAATCAATTTTATCATGCAGAGCCATTTAAGTTCATGTTTGACCCACAAAAGAAAACTGCCAATTTGTATTTACTGCTACAAAACAATCAAGTGAGTTTTTAAACAAGTTGAGAGTTGGGGCCTCCACCACGTGTTGAGGTAATGTGTTCCAATAGGAAATAATACGATAGGAAAAGAAGCCTCTGGTTTGATTTTTATGAATTGTAGGTTTAAGTAGTTTCCGCGAGTGACCTCTGGTGGAGGTCACGTGGACGTTTGTGAAGAGTGCTTCTAGGCAGGGGCCACCAAAACTAAAGGTAAGAATTTTATAGAGGGTTATCAGGTTTCCCCGCATGAGACGCCACCAAACAGAATGGAGATCCAAAAGTTGAAGCCGCCTAAGGTAAGATAGGTGTCTGATACCTTCCACATTTTTTGTCACTCGTCGTTGCACTTTTTCCAGAGCTACATGATGTTTTATGAGAAATGGGAACCTCAACTCGGATGCATAGTCAAGAATTGGACGAATAAGAGATAGGAATAGTTTCAAATAAATTTGAGGATGTCTTGATGTAATAGTACGATTTATCATGAAAACAACTGCCGTAGCTTTGCGTACGATATTACTAATATGATAGTCAAATTTTAAATCATTGTTAATGAGGATGCCAAGGTCTATCACCTCAGGAAGGTTTGGTAGGGGATAGTAACCCCAATAATAAGTGTGGTTTGGGTTGTTATAACCGAAATGCAATATACCCGATTTTAGTGAATGGATGGGAAGGTGCCACTTACATCACAAACGTCTGTGTTAAAAATTGAAGAATTCCGACCGTACTAAAAATAAAAATTTGAAGTAAAAATAAAAGTATGTATTGAATATTCAATGAAATAAAATACAACGAAATAAATAAAACTTAACACGTCAACATAAAAGGTAAGTATTTCACTCCTCCACCACCACCCCTCAAAAAAAAAATTCTTTTGGCAATCCGGATAAGGTTAACTCATCTGTTAAAATTTCAATAATTTCAACAATAATTAAATCTACAAACAAAAACGTCAAGTGTGCGCCGTAAAAAAGAGGGTTATATAATTGAATTTTCACATGTTAAAATGTACACGGATAAAAATTGAAATAATTTAATTGAAATAATCAAATGTACAATTGAGAAAATCGCATCTGTTTAAGTGCTGTTGTGCTTTACGTTTTAAATATATGATTGGTAAAGCACAACAGCACTTAAACAGATGCAATTTTCTCAAATGTACATTTGATTATTTCAATTGAAAATCATCAATTTTTATCCGCGTACATTTTAAAAGGCGAACCCTCTTTTTTACGGCACACTTGACGTTTTTGTTTGTTTGTAAATAACTTTCTTTGAACTGTTAAACCCCTGCTTCCCCTCCCGAAACATGTAAACACCTCTTCTCTAATCTAGTCGTAGAACGAAATGCATGGTACACTGTGCTAATGTTGCATCTTTAAGTGCTTTATTGATTTCAGCAGCATGAGCAACACTTGGATCTACAAAAATTACTGTGTCAAGACATAACTCCTCTAATTTAGCAGCATACGCGATTACATCATAATCTTTAGGCTGTTTGTAGCTACGGTATCTCTCTAGTTTGTTTGTCATGGGCTCTACAGCAAAACATTTAAGTAGCGCTGCGCTAATATCATCAAATTTCATTACATTCTTAACAGTCTCATCTTTCCACAAAATTTCGACTGAAGCCACCCGTTGCCTTAATTTTCAAAATACCTACAACTTGGTCATCATTCCAATTTCCCATAGTCCGTATTTGTGTGATAACTGAAATCCATTGTTTTACTTCTCCATTCCCATCGAAATGTGGAACCAGTCCCGCCATTGTCCCTGCATTCTGTTGATCTGCCGCAATTTTGGTCAATAAATCGTCAAACTGTTGCTGGGTAAATTTCGTAGTAGTCATGATTACAATTGAAATTATACCAACAAGAAAAATTTTTTACCAATTCTTCTCGTTACAAATCCCACTTGTACCAAAATCTTTGTTAAATCGTATAAAAATTCAAAACTTGTTGCATAATATTACAAAATGTCTGCATCTACATATACATATAATAGGCAGCAGGCGGCCAAGTCACCGGCGACGCCATTCCGTCGTACAATCAAGTACCCCACCCTGTAGTGCCATCTGTTGACGGGATTCGCCTTCAAATTCGGGTTGGGATATTTTTCCAACGTCTTCGGACAGATGCCGCCAATTACCAAACCTGCCATGTCGCCGTCTATTGACGGCCTTGGACTACAAGTTCAAGTTATAACACTTTTTCCAAAGTCTTCGAAGAGATGGAGCCATTTACCTGACCTGCCCGTTTTTGGGTGCCCGTGCGCATGCTGCGCACCCCCCCCCCCCAACCGTATGGCTACCCCCCTCCTGCCCCACCCCGTTACACCCCCTCCCTCCGCCTCCTCCGCCTCCCCCGCGCAATTAGTCGCGTCGACTGTGCCATTGTCGGCGTTTCAGCTAAAAAAAAAAAACAACCCGTGTCTACTAAACCAGACAACTTTAAACCAAACGACGATTGGTTCCTAATTTCGAGGCCCCCCAATGGGCCTGGAAATTGGCAGCCTGATACGATGGAAAGGCGCATTATTTCCTAAATGTTCACTTCCAGAAAGGAGTTGAATTGTTTTTTTTAAAAAAAAGGGTTAAAGGGTTTAACGAGCGTTAACCACTCCTGGTCATCTGCCCGAAGCCCTAAGGCCCTATGTCTGCAACAGCCAGATTCCCAGGCGGTCACCCTGGCGGTGAATTGTTTTTGAGTGGGCTCCAACAATCGTTGCTTGCAACAATGTCGCCATGCACGGTACCGAGGTGAATTGTTTCAAAGGTTTTTTTTTGGTATTGTTGTGGTGCCAAAGCTGCCAACAAAGTTTTAGTCGCGTGGACTGTGCCATTGTCGGCGTTTGAGCTAAAAAGAAAAACAACCCGTGTCTACTAAACCAGACAACTTTAAACCAAACGACGATTGGTTCTATGGGTCTCGAAATTGGCAGCCTGATACGATAGAAAGGCGCATTTATTTCTTTCATGTTCACTTCCAGAAAGGAGTTGAATTGTTTTTAAATTGGCGCCAACAATCTTTGCTTGCGACAATGTCGCCATGCACGGTACCAAGGTGAATTGTTTCAAAGAATTAACTTAAAACATAGGGTTACTTGCTTACTGAATGCTGGATTTCTCAGGGCTTTTTTTAGCCTTCAGTCAAACATACGCATGCAACTTTTCCGGGACTGAACCAAAGGGGAAATGTAACGGTGCAGTGTTTTCGGGGGATGCGGGAGGGGGTGCCAGGGCAAGTGTTTGTGGCGGGCAATGCGCGCTACCGAAGTGTATTGTTTCTCAGTCATAGGGTTTTTTTTAGCCTTCAGTTAAACACACGCCAGCGACTTTTCCGGGGCTGCACCAAAGGAAGAATGTCACGGGGCAACGTTTTCGGGGAGGGGGGGGTGTGGGAGAGGGTGCCAGGGCAAGTGTTTGTGGCGGACAATGCGACCTACTGAAGTAAATTGTTTCAAAGGATTAACTTGCACATGGGATTACTTGCTTACTGAATGCTGGATTTCTCAGTCATAGTTTTTTTAGCCTTCAGTGAAACACAAGCCAGCAACTTTTCCGGAGCTGCACCAAAGGGAAAATGTCACGGGGCGACGTTCTCGGGGAGGGGGAGGCGGGCAAGCATGTATGGGGGGGACACGTATGCGAATCCGGGAGGGGGCAAGAGTGTGGGGATTGGGGGTAAAGTAATTGTGGGGGGGACGGCATATGTGGGAGCCATTCACAGGTTCGGTCTTCGGTTTTATAAATTTAAAACCAACGACCAAACATCTGGAGGGAGGAGGGTGGGGGGGGGGGGTGCGCAGCATGCGCACGGGCACAACTAGTATAACTTATAAAACACTGAAATGTTTCTTAATGCTGAGTAAACCTCCAAAAATTAGCTTCAAGAAAAACTTGTCAACTATCAAAAAATACATACCATGATACAGTATGCGCAAAAAAAAAAAATACAATAATTCCGGCGCAAATTTTGGCACACAAAAGAATACTGTCACTTCTGCCACACCCTAACTAAAATGCATGCTACTCTAGCAATTGAATTTTGAGCTATTTTGCACCAAATATCGTTTTCTGTTCAACAGAGTATAACTTTACTATTCTCACACACCTTTGAAAAACTTTTGACTCCGTCAAAAACTAGGCTACACAGAAAACCACTTCTTGACACCAGTTGTGAGGATCTTAAATTAGGGTCCAAAATTAAAGCATAACTGATATTAGGTGTAAAGATCCCCTAGGTGTGTCTTAAACTTAGGTGTAAATTACACGCAGTTAGAACCTGTTAAATTAATTTGGACCCATCTATGAGAACAAGCGTGACATCTTGGCCTTTCGAGCGTTTCCAAACGTTGTGGAATAGAAATTTTCTTTTTTTTAAATATAAAAAAATTTGAAAATCCAAATTTTCTTTCACAGAGCTTATAGCGCTATTGTTTTGTCAGGACAGTTAAAGATCAACCATGACTAATAACCCAAGCCGACGTGTCGCCCTACCCTCCCAATTCTCGTATCTGGTCTGTAGGTTACTTCAGTCTTAATTCATTTTAGCAAATTAACTTTTGGTATAAAATGATTTTGGAAACGTTATGGCACAAAACTATTTTAAAATGATGAAAACATTTTATTTTTTATGTACAAAACACAACAAGTAATTAAACAGAAACAATGTTTAAACCAAACAAATGATTTAAACACTGTTATCTAATATCATCGCCATTTTCGGTTACATCCCAAAAAAATACCTTTACTAAAGATTGTTTTGCAAGCCCTGTTAACGTTTCAGCTTCACAATTATTTCCAAATCCTCTTCAATAAACTAACTGAAGTGTAAATTTTTCTTTTATTGCCAAATTCTGTCACATCCTGTGTGTCAGCTAAAGCTAAAGAACTTATTGATCCTAGGTTACATGCAAATATAAAACCACATCGTTTCCGTTTCTGTTCCAAAATATCAGTCACAAACCTACAAAACTTCCCTATTATTAATTTCATCAAATACTCACTCAGCCACAGATATCTTGAACTTGAAGAAGTAATTCGTGATTACTTTATGATCCCTCTCTTGAAGCCATGCCATCGATTACCTCGGTACGTTTATTGGTCGCCCCGGCAGCGCCTATTTGCTGTTAATGAAGCCTTAAAGAACAATTACATCCATTTTGACATGCATGTTTTACTTTTGGATCACTTACACAATAAATAAACTCACGAATTGCGGTAGGAATACGTTACGTACGTCCGATACAACAATTTAATTACTGCATCACCAAATCACGAGACGGAGACCACCATTGTTTTGCTGGAACGCGCAGAAATTAATGCCAACAGATGGTGCTTATCGATTTCGACTCGCAGTCGATTGAGATAGCTGTGATGGCGGTGAGTAGCTATAGCGTCCGACGGCCTTAGCAGGCACGTAAAGGCAAACACAAGCTGTTATATCACCACTATGTGAGGTCTAAGTGCCAAAGCCTTCAGAAGTGTCATGTCGCCCCTAACGGATCAGGAAAGCGCCTGACAAACTTAATATTTAACTGCAGACTAATAAATACACTTAAAACGTAACACATTGTAGGCAACGCCGTAACTCCATTGTTTCAAGTTTTCGTTAATCGTCAGCCAAAGAGAGGGCTGTTTTTACGTGTGTGGGAGGTCCACAATTAAATGTTTGTGACAAGTTAATCGTATCTGGGATTGGCCGGATAATTTTAATCGTGTGGGAGGTCCACAAACTTTACGTTTGTAACAAGTTATTCGCTTATGGAATTGACCGGATCATTTTAATTGTTCCGCGATGACAAAAATGTAGTTTAATTTGTTGCTCGTGTGGAAAATTGATTACCGATTTTAATATATTTTCTTTTTCTATTTTCATGAAAAAAATCTTGACTAAGTGCTTGATGGCAATGACAGAGTACCAAGGGTCAGTAGCCACTATATACGTCGGTAGTACTGTCCTCATGAATATTTTGGACTTAAACAACAAAATTTGGACAGCAGACCGATGATTCCTTCCTTGACTGCAAAATAAACTTCAAATATTACAAAAGCTATATTTCTAGTCATGAATATGAATGTTTAACTTTAAAAAAGGCAACAACACAATTTAAGGAAGCCAAAATGTTTTTAGGTTTTTCAAAAAAAAAAAAAGGTTTTGTTTGTTTTGTCTCAGCTTTCGAAAAATGTCAGTTATTATCTTTGAAAACGCGTTTCTCTCTTGAAATAAAAATATACTAAAAGTACAATTTCTTAAGGTCAATAGTGTAACTAACAAAAAATATCTGTCGCGAAAAGAATTAATCATTATTTTTTCCCATTTTTGTTTATTTCCTTGGTCGTATTGTTACGTCGTTACTTGTGGCGTGACAATGAACTAGATCCTAACTGTTAACCCCAAACCCAACCTAACTACCTACCATAGCATTAGGTGTGTAATTACCACTTAACTGCCATACTTACTATTGACTTGAGATGTTCAAGTCACATGACTTGCAAATGTATTAAAAGAGCTTGCCAGTTATTAAATGTCCACAACCTGTTAGCCTACAACCGTGTTTGTTGTCATTTCCTTAAGGTATACGAATCCACAATTATGTACTCCTGTTGTCAGTACTTTACAGGTCGATTCAGACCCACGTGTCTTTTTACCCAATGTACATAATTTCCACCATTGTCTCCAGGGACCTTTTTTTTTTGGTTTGTCACTCGTTTTACCTTTTTCTGCCCAATTCTTAGCTTTTTTTCCTTTTATAGGCCTTTCCCCTCTTTTTTGGGCATTTGGGTCCTTTCTATCGCATTGCCACTAGCACATTACGTTGGCTCAAGAAGGACATATAGGACATTTTGCGGAAAGGTCATGGCAATGCCCGCCCCTTCCCCCCCCCCCCATCCCATTCCATGGGCACGTCACTGATTGTCACATTTTACAGTATCTGTTCGTTCGTCTTGCGTCAATGCTTGCAACTCTCCTGGTAGAGGGTACATCCTGCAAGCCCATGATTACCAGCTCGCAGAGAAGAGTTTTGGAAGATTGTCAACGGAATTGTGGCTGGTTAAGTTTTTAATGGTGTGTCTGCTTGCAATTGACATGGTTTATCCCTTCCTTCCATTTTTTCTTTAACGTCTGAAGAGTTGCCTACTGTTAGAATTTCTGTACCGTGAAGCATTGGGATCCACAGATGTTTTTCATTCTCGTTGGCGCTTTGATTCTGTTCTTGCATCTTCTGCAGGTTGCAAACGTTTGTATTTTTCTGATGCTTCCTCCTAACCCTTAGGATATTTGATATTGTCTTCTTTCCTTGTTTAGTTCTTCCCTGAGTCTGGCCATTCACTGCGTTTTTGTAGGGTTCTAGCATGAATTATTTATATTCGGTGTAACTTTTTTCATTGTGACTGTGTTCTAATCATGTGTATTAAAATTAATGAAGTTGAAAAGTCTTGTTCGTATCTGCTTTGGAAGGAGGAACTGCTTCATGAGGATGAAATTACTGAAATTCTGACAGAACTAGAGAAGAGAGAAATGGAAAAGATGCATACCCAAAGAAACCGAAGCCAGTTGGGAATCATGACCCTAACCACCCTCTAGAGATCATGGTTTGCTGGAACAATTTTAGCACATACTAGGTTTTAACCTCTAGATCCCAATGAATAAAAAAAATTAAAAAAATTACGGCGATTTTTTTTTATCTTTCGGGGTCTTTATCTGATTGACGAATGATGGGTAATGACCAAAGTTGTTTAATTAGCTTTCACAATCATGAACAAGCAAAATCGAGAAACTGGCATCGATGCACAGAGGCATGCTTTCCTCTGAGGCAGGGTGGCGATGTGCTCGCGTCATGATTGTTTTCAAACTTTTTACCCAGTATGACTTTCTGTAATACCCATACGTTTACCTTATAGTTAAATCAAACGGATAAATAAATCAAACCTGAATCTATAGCATGTAGTAAAACAAGGCTCGGTTAAGAAACACTTTGAAAGAAACAATTGTTTGAGGAACTACCATTTAATGTTTTGTAATTTCGGGGATGACGTCACAATTCAACACGGTTGCCCCCAGCTAAGTAGTGTAAGGGGCTTAACCCATTTCTTAATGTTTTTAAACGTTTTAAGCATCATCACTGTAAGTACTAAGTTTCTAGGTACGTAGGGTTTCATGTTTCATCATTCTTAATGTTGTCTTTGTTTTGTAGGTGAACAAGGAGCAAAAATAACGGCTCTGAAAATTAAAATTTATGTGCATTCTAAGGTTCTTGCGAGTTTTGCCTTGTCAGGGGGGCACCTTTAACCACCCATTTTTGCATACTCTAATTATTTCACACTCAGGCCAATCAGTACTCGAGGACATCTCTTTTAAATTGAAGGAAAACAATCTCGGCTTAATATGAGGCAACACTTTTTCTGTAAGCGGTTGGTTAACTTAGGGGCTTCTCTCCGTGCTTTTGTGATTTCAGCACCTAACCCATCATTCGTTAAAGCCCGTCTTGACGAGTGGAGGGCTCTGTTTTTTTTTTGGGGGGGGGGAGGAGGTCAGTATATAAGAGTTAATGCTCGACCCCAGTCGTTATCTTTATTTTTGAACTTAGGCCGAACGACGTGTATACGTAGCCTCATCTCAATTGATAAAATCTATAACAGTGGTCCAAAATGGAAGTAAAAAAATCGGTTTTGTGCTTGCTACGTATAAATCATTTAACAGATTGAATGCAAAGTCCTTACAAATTGTTTTCAGAATTACATATTCATCAAGAATACACTTTACACTTTTTTGTAAACGCCAAAAATTATAAACTTTTAAAAAAAAAACCTTTAAGGTATAATCAGGTTATCAGATAGACTACTACGAATAATATTCTAAATTATATTTCCTTGAAAACCTTTGCGTTCTTAATTTTTGTGAAAATCTACAATGACGGCGGTAACAGGCTTCCGAAACCAGTTTTTGGTTTGTGACTTTTAATCTGTTGATCAGATTAAAACTAATTGGTTACAAATTATCGTCAGAATGACATGTTCTTTCAGTCAGCATAATGTTTAGCGTAACGACAACCTTTTCCGATCCAAATGCGTTATTATGTAACGGATAAAACTCATTTGTTTAGGGGGGGTGAGTTGGGGTGAGCGAATTGTTCTGTTCGCAGAACTACTTCGACATAATAAAAAAAATTTACTGTTAATTATGGAGCAACTTTTTCCTTTTTAAAACAGCTCCCTAAATATACCAATTCCATTCACAATAACTGAAGGCCTGAATTACTAAAGTTCATACGTGAGCGACTAAGATGAATTGGAAATGATAGGAGAGGAGTAGGCGTGAATGCACGAGTACGAATTAAGGATGCAAGAGAACTCCGAAAACTCGTTTGTCAATGTTTATTATTGCTGGAGTGGTTGATTCTTCAGTTACGTTCGACGCCAAACCCTCAGAAATTCTGACAACTAAATTCATCAACTCTTTTCTGGGCCGTGTGAACTTAGATTTACTTGTGCATTATACGTATAAGTATGTGTGTATATTTCGCTGATCACATCAGCAACGTTTCACAAAACCTTCGGCCAGTTCCAAGAGCGTCAATGTAGAAAATCCGAAGAAGAAGCTTAAGTATGCACTGACGTCACTGAAAAGGCTAGGGAATCGATAAGCATAGTTTTCGACGATTAATTCATTCACGTTATCCGGGTAATACAAGGTCATGGTCGTGTGAGGTTGCTCGTCTGATAATCCTGGAATTTTGTACCAGACATCTGGGCTGATACTGAATATCTTCTGATAACAGTTTCTTGGGCAAGGGCATCGAGTCGAGTTTACGGTTCTGTAGACTGCTTCAGCTTCGTAATAAGCGACAAGGGTTTGATTGATTGTAGAGCAGGGTTCCTTGCGACTGCCTTCCATAAAAGGTAACCTGGAACAACAACAGATTCTGTACCATCAGAACATTATGATACCTATTCTTACATCTGTACATCTGTGTGTAAACAACGTGACTATCTCCATGTTAAAATATGGGCCTCCCAACCGGAAGTTTACTACCCTGAAAAATTAAGCCCATGAGATTTTGGTGGACAGAGACACATAGATAATGTGCGAATAACACCTTAGAAGGCTTTGTTTATAATTCCACGAGTCAAAAAAATCATCACAGGGACCTGGTAGACCACTAATCGAATGCTTTCACATCACAACAATACATGCCACCTGCGGTAAAGCATTGTTACGTGAAAGCAATGCATTCCACGAGAACCTAGCGAGGGGCACACAATTTAAGGGAGCTAATTCCGCGTTAACGCTCTATCGGTTCAAAACTTCACCATAAAAGTCTGGAAGACCACCAATGGAAGAATTTCTCATCAAAACAAGCCCCAGTGGTGGCTAGCTCTTTAATATTACGTGAGTATATGAAATATTTTTGTTTTGTTTTGTTTATGCTGCTATTAAAAATGAACCACAGTAGGAGCTTCGTATGCTAAGGAAGTTCAGACCAAAGTCTAAGTTTACGAGGATCACCTCCGCTCCCGATTCTTCTTGTACGATTCAGCTACAAGAGTATCGATTAACACACCGGTTTTAAAGAAAGGCCATCGACGTTGAAGAATTGGTCTTTAGTAGTCGATCGTTGCTCCATCTAAGAACCAACAAGCTGGACCAACGTGACTTTTATTCGTCATCTCCAATGACCCCCACCATTCCCTATTTGACCAGCTTCAGATTTTCTATCGCATAGTTATTTTCCACCGAATCTCTTAAACGCTCTTTCGTTCAAAGAAACAAGTGTGGCGACAACAGCTCATTTGGATCGATAATGCTGCTGTTGGTACGTTACAGCAGGCGATTCGATAGTTTGTGTGTCTTGATGATTTTAGAATCTCTGTGTTACGTACCTGCATGTCAGCTTTTGATCCAGGAGTTTGTCCACGCAGCGATTCCAGCATTTGACTGGCTTGAGCTCGTCATTGATGCATGGATTTTCTGTTGTATTCAGAAGATGAAACTGAAACCAGCATAAACAAAAATCCAACTTGTTATTTGCAATTAAATTTTTTTTTAAGTTACGACAAAAAGTTTTAAACATTTAATAATAAAGCATGCAGTGTCCTCTCCTGCTGGAAGTCCCAACCAGTAAGGCGTTTGGACGGCCCACCTTCTGTGCTTCCTCAAGGACACCTGACAGCCTAAAGTCCTAAAGTACTATTACATTCCCAGTTTCATACTAATATACTATCTGCCGAAAACCTGATTGTAGCTACGATCCAGAAACACTGACAAAAGTTCCAAAACGTATTTTGAAGCAAATTAGTACCCATTTGTCTGTCTACTTCACTGTTATTTCCTACCGGCATTGTGTGCCTCTCAGAAAAACAGCTTTCATATTTTACGGACACTACCAAATTTTTTCAGCCTTTGTGCATGCGGATGAAGGATCCATATCTCGTTTTGAGTTTCACTGAAAACTTCAAATATTTATAGGTAAACGAAAATAAAGTCTTCCTATCAGATAGGAACTACTGCACCATTCAAGAGAAAACAGGTGGACAAGTGTATTGGACAACTCTTATTGACTTACCCAATACTGCAAATTTATATTTTGTGTATTAAAGTAGACTCGTGCGTTATAAAATTTCGTCCCTCATTTTTAATACCATTTTGACCTTTATTTGTTATTTAACTAGGCAAAGTAAACAGTAATTTCTATAATTTTGTAATGCTTACCTCTTTTATGCTAAATCTCACTGTTGTGTAGTAGTTTATTAGAACTGGTTCTGCTATAACGTAAGCCTCATGGCGGTGTAATAGGTCTTCTCTGTGAACGAAAAACTGGGGGAAAAAAAGAAACGAGTCACAGAAAAGACATGAAAAAAAGCATAAAAGATATTCATACTTTTCAATTTACACTCTACCTTTTTCTCTCATGGTTTCTGTTGTACCAGTTTCTCAACTTGTTTTATCATGGTTTCTATACTGTAAGAGTTTCTCAACCATTGTGTTTCTGTTGTAACAGTCTTTCAACCTATTTCTCGTGGCTTCTGAGTCTCTGAACTTTTCTATAATGGATCTCATGGGTTCATTTGTAACCGTCTGTCAAAGCATATTTATTTCCTCCATGTTTGTACATCTCTGAATTTATTCCTCGTATGGGTTATATTAGGGAGTCAATCAACTTTTTCTCTCATGGTATTAGCTATATATAGGCTACCAGTTTCTCTACCTGTTATCCCTAGGTTTTTTTTACAGAAAGAGTTTCTCAATCTTTTTTTTTCTTATGGTTTCTGTTGTAACAGTCTCTCAACCTATTCTTCGCCGTTTCTCAGCCTCAGAACCTTTTCTCTCACGGTTCTCATGATTTCATTAATTTGTAACTGTGTCTGAAATTATTCTTTTCATGTTAGCACAGTCTCTGAATTATTCCGCTTAAGACTGTTGTATTACGGGTACAAAACCTTTTCTCTGTTGTACCAGTTTCTGAACCTATTCTCTCACGGTTTCTACTGTAAAGAGTTTCTCAACTTATTTTTCTTTCTTAAGGGTTCTGTTGTAGGGGTCAGTCAACCATTTCTCTCGTGGTTTCTGTGGTACATTTTCTCAACCTGTTTGCTTATAATTTCTGATGTAATAGTTTCTCAACTTTTTTCTTCTTATGCTGGTACAGTCTGCTAATTTATTATTTTCACTATAGTACAGTTCCTTAATTACTATCTCATGTTGCATATCTGAAGTTTTGTTGTTTCATGGTTGTACAGACCTGTAATTCATTCCTCTCAATGTTCTAGTCTCAATAATATATTCTTGGCTAATTCTTTTATGGTTGTCGAATCTCTGTATTATTTTCTCTCAAAGTTTTACAGTCTCGTTATTTACTCTTGTCATGAGTGTACAGTTGCTTAATATTTGTATCAAGGTTGCAAGGTTTTTGTAAGTTTCCCTGATATATTCGTTTCATAGTTGTGCAGTCTCGTAATTTATTTCTATCATGGTTGGATATCTTCTAATTCATTTCTCTGATGGTTGTACACGCCTTTACATTATTCTTCTCTTGGTTGTAAAATCTCTTTTTTTACTCCTATCGTGATTGTTAAGGCCAATATGTATCACTCAGTCAGAATCGTCCTGGTGGCCAATATTTCTCCCTGCCAAAATCTTCCATCCCTGACAACAATGCCTACTGGTCATTTTTCACCGGGCCAATATCCCCCCTTCCCCAAGAAATAATTGTGATAAAGCCTTTTTTCAAATGTAATTCGGACTTTATTATTGTTTCATTTGCAGTAGTCATTTACTGTTGATTCTTTTCTTATCAATAACATGTTAATTTATGAGCAGTGTCATGCAAGTTAACAAACTAGTGTATTTACTCCGTAGACCTATAGACCCAGTTAGTGTTTGCTTTCTTTGAGGGTGTGCCTGTCAATATTTTGACTTCACGGAACTATTTGCAGGGCGGCTTCCTTTATACAAACTTTGTAGAAAGAATAAAAAAAAACTAGAATGAAAACACCGAGTTTGGAAACTTCATGCACGTTCCACAGTGTAAGGAAATGTTTGTCTTTTAGCTTGACTATGCTCCGTGGCCATTATTGGCATGTTCAAAGTGTTCCAGAACGACAGTGACCTTGTCTCACAGGATTTAGGGGAAGAGGCAGAGAAAAGAGAAGAGGATAGCTCTGAACACAGCAGCTGCGGATAGAGCTGCGGATGGAGTCACGTAGAGAATTATAGAGGATGAGGTTTTGTGTGGTACAGATGTGATTGCATGGATAAATGCTGAGGTGGAAGGGGCAGGAGATAGCATGCTGATTTTAACACAAGAAGGATCACTGTGAGAGCGGATGCGGGAGTGGATGTGGGTGTGGGTTAGGAGATGATCAACCTGTTCCACAGTCAGTACTCCTTTGGTTCCTGGAATGCCAGGGGCCTAACAAATAAAGTGAGTGATGTAGAAGGATTACTAAAATTTGATGATGTGCTAGGGTACAAGAGGAAGGTCTAGCGTGGGGAAATGTGATTAATGTTGGTCTCATTGACTGTGTCACATCTGGTCCGAATTCTAGTATTAAAGTGTTTGTTTAATTGGCAGTTCCTAACATGACATTAGCCAAATGCAAGCTTAATTAGCCATTAAGTCGGTTAATGGTAGTGACGCGTGTGGCATCACAGTCTGGGTGGATAATCAATGGATTTCTCTAGTCTTCTTGCATGCAACCGCAGGGTTGTCGAAGAATATAAATAGCTTGCGGGGTTGCATCAGTTTGAAGCACCATGCACCATCACAGGGGATTTTATAATACACATCACTTCAGTTAGGACTCGCGTTGCTGCAATTACCGTGGCCGTCAATTAGCGCTTGCAATTGAAGACACTGATCTGAAGATTGTCCAAGATGGAACGCCAACATTTGTCCGCTAGCAATGTGGGGTTTTTCATGAATCAGTTTTAGACTTTTTTCTTTGTTTACCAGCTATAGCAGATGCTTGTAGCCTTGCTGTTTCAGATGATCAACGTGGTAGCGACCATCTGCCAATTCTTCTGTCTTCCCAGAGCAAAGGCATTGGAGTCAGTGTGCCTAACTGCTCAAACCCAACGGTGTGTAACGATGCATCCGGATGTTGGCTCAATAAGTGGAACACAGCTCTTCAGAAAAGCAAAATGGGTCGCAGCAAATGCTATCCACTATGGTGGAGTTCGAAATGCTTTTGGACATCACGGACAGGCACCACGCGTTCAGAAGGTGGTGCCTCTTTCCCACAACTACTGCGTGGCTCATTTATAGAGCTACTGTTCAGGAAACATTCTGTATTCTGCGCTCTGAAAGTCACTGTATGATGCGTGTTTGTGTGAGAAAATTGGTGCCGTAAATTACATGGGCGCAGTTGGGAAAGCATTGCGACCACAGGATCAGATGGTTAAGATCTTTTGGATTTTTGGTTCAGAGCGAATTAGTACTACGTGGGAAGGAAATGGCTGAGGCATACAGTGCTCGCTTTGCTGAAGTCTATTCACTGCCTCAGGGCCCCACCCCGGCGGTGCTGGGGTTCAGTGCTCGCAGACATGCCTTTTAGCCTTGCTGAACTCAAGAGAGCCTTATCGAAGTGCAAATCAGGAAGTGCTTCAGGCATTGATGGTGTCACTTACGATCTTTTGTGCTCCTTCACCTTGCAGGCCTTATTAGGTGACCTTTCCAGTATTCGGGAGGTGTGGGCCCATGGAAAGGTAGTTGTTGCTGTAATGTTAGATATTAAGGCAGCCTATAACACAGTTTGTGTGGGGTGGGTCAAGGATGCCTTGGTAGGCATGGGTGTTGTTTCGAGTCTGTCGAGTGGGTGGTTTCTGGTCCTCATACACAGAGTCAGATGGAGGGGTCTGTCAGGGCAGCTACCTCAGCCCACTACTGTTTGCAATGGTCATGAATGCAGTACTTCAGGAACTAAAGCATTCCATGAATGTGGTCTGTTTCGCAGACGACATCGCTCTTTGGTTTGTAGGTGATAGCCCAGAAGTACTGACTGGTACTGTTCAAGAAACTTTTGTTAGTGGGTATCACAAAATACCAGTTTTGAAGAAGTCACCTTACTAGTGAGTTCTTAGCTCAGTGGGCCTTTGCCTTAGTGTTAGTGAGCTCATAGCTCAGTTGACCTTTGCCATTTTGTTAAGGTAAGATACGACTTCCTGTCTGAGGGGAAGTGTGCTCTTCTCTCCACGACTTTCAACCAAAAAGGTTGTGTTGGTTTGTGAACTTTGATTTGTTATGAATATTCAGAATTCAGGAAGCAGTTCTGTTATCTTACAAACTGTAAGTGGTAAACTTTTGTTAAATTTATGCATCCCATGAAGATTAATCTCAGTTATAATATACCAGGTTAATCTAAATTGAAGATAGTTTCAGTTCTTGATGAAGTTATTAGGCATAACTACATTCAGCCTAAGAGTGTTTGGTCCCTGATGAAAGCACCAAGATCCAAGTAAACCTAAGTGTTCGTTTTGATGAGAAACGCAATGGGACAGAAGCCCTTCGGAATGCAAGAAAACAGGACGTTGTGGAGTTTATCCTGGAAGAAGCTGAACCTGTCAGAACGACTGAAGTCAGCAAACCACAAGTAGTACAGGAACAGACATCTCCAAAGAGAGAAGTTGTTGGCCAGACCCAACCCACCCAAAGCCAACAAGTTGACATCGCCATTCGCTTCCTACCAGCACCCGAATGGGAGCAAGAAGTTGTCATCAGACCATCGGACCCAAATATAGCTGACATCTATTATAGATACAACGGGGATCCATGCCAAAAATTGTTTGCTGACGTCAGAAAGTTTTGTATCAAACAAAAAACACTGTTTGAGGTTCATAAGTTTGATTTTAATAAAAAGAATAGAGTGCCTGCAACTGGAGCTGAGGTTGTTGTGCCAAACCTAACCACACGTGCAAACCCAGTAGAAAGCATGCCAGCAGACACTGAAGGTCCCAAGGATGATGACGTTTTCGAGGATACCTTTGAAGATTTAGCTTCAGGAAGTAGCCTACCAAAGACAACGCAACAGAAAATATATTTGCGGAGGACTTTTTCCCTGAAGCGCTTTACACAGAATTCCCCTTACCACATACTTATGAAGAAGCAGTACGATTTCCTCAGTCACAACACTGGAAGAAAGTCATGCAGGGGAAGATAGATATCCTCAACGAAAGAGGGGTTTATACTGATGTCCCAAAGCCAGTGAATAAGACGATAATAGGATCAAAATAGATTTATGCTATCAAGCAGGATGCTAAAGGAAAACCTGTCAAGTATTGAGCAAGATTAGTTGCCCAAGGACACACACAAAAGAAGAACTTCGATTACTTCGAGACCTTCTCACCAGTTATTGCGTTCATGCTAGTGCGGTTTTTCTTCATTTTTCTTATGGTAGTATATATATAGTATAGTATAGTAGTATGGTTGGGTTAACTGCCACCTTGACATAAAGTGCACGTACATCTATGGTACCCTGGACGAGAAGACTTAACTGCAGCCTGTGCCCGGATGTAGAACTGCAGCTAACGTGGCCTGGAAACTTCATAGCGCCCTCTACGGCCTCCACCATCCTGGAAGACAATGGTTTGCCAAGTTAAACGCTTCGTTCTAATACATTGGAATCGACAAGCTACTGTCGACCAATCGTATTTATACTTATAAAAAAAAAGCTGTGATACTTGTTTACGTTGATGATCTGGTGATTTTCGCTAAGAACTGCAAGACTCTAACAGAGATCACTGAACTACTTGCTGGTAAATACCAAGTTTAGAACCTTGGTGAGATGCGTCGTTTCTTAGGAGTAGAGTTCGAAAATAAAAACGGGAACTGGACCATACACCAGCACACGTACATAGAAGGCCTTACAAAACGGTTTGAATTACAAGATGCTACAAAAGTTCTAGTGCATTTCAATGCCGGAGTTGCCCTATGTATAGATGGGAAACAAAGGATAGGGGCAGTTGACTCTACCAAGTACAGACCCTTGGTTGGAGCAATCATGTTCCTTGCTTCAAGAACCCGTCCAGACTTACCATTTGCTGTTACTGCCTTATCACTGTTTAATTCTTGCCCAACAAATGATAAATGGCGCATGTTGCAGAAAATATTGATGTATGCAAATTGAATTTAGAATTTCGGCGATTTTGTCCTTACATCACTGACTACCAGCCCTCAAGTTTTATTTCGATAGGTTCTGGGCATCCAACCTAGAAGATGGAAGATCCTGGTGAGGATATATAGGATATCTTTCAGGAGTACCGATCACTCGGAGAGCCCACAAACAGAAGTGAGTAGCTCTGTCCATGATGGAGTCTGAATTCCTTGGTTTATCAACTACAGTTGTAGAAGTGAAGTGGTTGTTTGCCATCATCCAAGAACTCGCTTGGTTGCAGGTAACCACGCCTATCACAATCTTTTGTGACAACGCGGCAGAGATTGCACATTCGATGAACAATCACAAACATATGCAATCTAAACACATAGATTTAAGGTATAAGTTCATGCTTGACTCTATCAACGATGTAGTATGCCGAGTGCAGTATGTTAGTCCCCGAGAGAACATTGCTGACATCTTCACTAAACCATTGCCTCCAAGTGTCGTTTGAACAATTATGACGTCCAATGATTGCCTAATATATCATTATAGACTGTTTGTATGATGTAAACGTGTGTAACAGTGGATTTATTTATACATGTTGGCTGCCTGGTGAATTTTGCAAAAAGTGGCGGAATGTTAGTGGGTATCACAAAATACAAGTTTTGCAGAAGTCACCTTGCTAGTGAACTCTTAGCTCAGTGGGTCTTTGCCTTAGTGTTAGCGTGCTCATAGCTCAGTTGGCCTTAGCCATTTTGTTAAGGGAAGATACCACTTCCTGTCTGAGGGGGAAGTGTTCTCTTCTCTCCGTGACTTCAGACCGAAAAGGTTGTGTTGGATTTTGCTCTTATCTTGTGTTGTTATTTATTTAGAATGCAGGAAGCATTTCTGTTATCTTACAAACTGTTAAAATAGAAAACTTTTGTTCAATTTATGTATGCCATGAAGATTAATCACAGTTATAATAAAACTGGTTAATCTAAACTGAAGATAGTCTCCATTATTGATGAAGTCATTAGGCTTAACTGCATTAGACTTAACTCAATGCCATAAAGCTGAAGTATCAAAGAAGTCTAAAAGCTGGGTACTGCAGATTGCTTTGCTTATGACATCTACATATATAATACGGAGCAGCCACGCCATTCCGTCGTACAATCAAGTACCCCACCATGTAGTGCCATCTGTTGACGGGATTCGCCTTCAAATTCGGGTTGGGACACTTTTCCAACGTCTTCGAACAGATGGCGCCACTTACCAGACATGCCATGTCGCTGTCTATTGATGGCCTTGGACTACAAGTTCGGGTTATACCACTTTTTCCAAAGTTTTCGAAGAAATGGCGCCACTTATCAGACCTGCTGTACCACCTTTGGGTTCGTTTTTTGGTATTGTGGTATTAAAGCGGCCAATAAAGTTTTAGTCGTATGGACTGTGCCATTGTCGGCATTTGAGCTAAAAACAAAAACAACCCGTGTCTACTAAACCAGACAACTTTAAACCAAACGACGATTGGTTCTTAATTTTGAGGCCCCCAACGGGCCTCGAAATTGGCAGCCTGATACGATGGAAAGACGTATTTATTTCCTAAATATTCACTTCCAGAAAGGAATTGAATTGTTTTTAAGTGGGCGGCAACAATCGTTGCTTGCAAAAATGTTGCCATGCACGGTACCGCGGTGAATTATTTCAGAGGATTAACTTAAACATAGGGTTACTTGCTTACTGAATGCTGGATTTCTCAGGGCTTTTTTAGCCTTCAGTCAAACATACGCATGCGACTTTTTCGGGGCTGCACCAAAGGGGGAATGTCACGGCGCAACGTTCAGGGAGGGGGAGGTGGCCAAGCGTGTATGGGGGGGACACGTATGCGAATCCAGGAGGGGGCAGGAGTGTGGGATTGGGGGTTAAAGTAATTGTGGGGGAGTGGGAGCTATTCACATGTCCGGTCTTCGGTTTGATAAATTTAAAACCAAAGATCAAACACCTGGAGAGAGGCAGGGGGTGCACAGGATGCGCACGGGCACAACTAGTTAATAATAATATTTCTCCTTTGTTTAATCCAATCAAGGAGTTTATTTCTTCAGCTCTTGAGTTCATTGTCAAACAGCTCGCAATTCGTGGACTCCTGTTGTCCCTTGCAAAGACTGAGTTTATCATCTTCTCACGCTTAAAGACAATCTAGCAAGCTAATGTCAGGATAAATGTTTGCGGTTCAGTTGTTCTACCATCTGCTGAGATCAGATGCCTGGGTGTACTCCTGGATAGTGGCCTGACATGGACTGCTAATGTGCGCATTTTGAAGGAAATGGTTGCCCATCGGCTTCCAGCCCTTCGTATGTATTGGTTATCGCCTGATTCCCCAGTGCTGAGAACTAAGAATGTGGAGGGCCGCAGACCCGAGCGATAGTTAGTTCTTTGCACGATAGCAGCTGGTGATAACTTAGTTATCTACCGATGTCCGCATCTCTCACCGACAATGAAGA
>JAHWFP010091678.1:0-27440 GCA_023313725.1 Lithobius niger | reverse complement strand
TCGGTAGACAGAATCGTGAAGAAAATTTATAAAAACAAAGGGTTTTTCTATGATCTGTAACACCGATTAGGCCACCATGAGGAACATCCCCCCCCCCAAAAACATCCTCAGAAAAAGACGCTCCCCCCAACTTTTTTTTTTTGTGTTTGCTGTTCAGCGGGCACCCTCGTCGGTGGGTCCAACTTTTACATGGAAACTAACCATCTCCACAAGCAAACAAAAATGAATAGGTGTCATATTGTAATGAATTTTAATGGTTGAATTATTACCGATATTGATTGTTTTCAGTATTTATTATGGTGAAAAATAACATGCCGTTCAGAAATTAAAGTAAATTTGCACAATGGAACATGTAACACTTCTCAGCACCGGTGCAGAGAACAGCCATCATTCTTTGTTGTGTCCTACATCGTTGTATTGTAATCGAGTGCTGAGAAATAAGCCTCAGCCCCCTTTCATTGTTGTGTTCCTGCATCCTTGGATTGTTACAAGAGGACTGAGATGCGGATATCGATACATTACTTGGCGAGTAGTCAGACTTTTCAGCAGGGTGCACTCTTAAGGGTTTATAGGACCTTTATCCGGTCCACCATGAATTACCATCTTCCGTTTCTAGCATTGGAACAGCGTCATGTACGCAGTCTGCAGGTCTGCGTGATTGACAGTATGTGTGTGGTAACAGGATGTCTTGTTTCAACGCCTACGGAGGCACTGTGGGTTGAGGCAGGGGAGCCACCCCTTAAAAGTCGATATAAGGAACTCTTGTTAGCGCTGTGACTTCGTTACCTGAGTCGAGGTCCAAAAGGCCCCGTAGCAACAATCATTAATGACTACTGCACAGTTAATGAGAGGCAACGTCCAACTCTTGCTGTGGTAGGGTGTGGTGCTTCACTCTTAGTCAATATGGCTCCGCCACTTGCAGCTGCAGCTACCGTTTTCCCTACATGTCCATGGATGTGGTGCACTAGTCTGGATTATATCTTCGAACCTTCTGTCCAACTCTGCGAAGTATACTGCGATGTGACTTTTGTGTGTGCCAACAAAGCCGGTGGTGTAGGTGTTAGGATTCCGTCATTGAAACTTAGTGTAGGCAGGCCAGTTGCCAGTGTTTCTTCGAGTTTTATCTGTGAACTTGTTGTGATTTCCATTGCACCGGATATTGCCATTGAACTGTCTTCACCATCGTTTATAATTTATTCTGACTCAAAGTTGTGTGTGGCTGTGTTGCGTTGGTCCTTCATTGCTTTGGACATCAATGACCCAGTCAGCTTTGAGGTTGGCTGGAAACTTTGGACGGTGATGCAGACTATAAAGGTGATTCTCGCCTGGGTTCGTGGTCATGACGGTTGTCAAGGTTATGAGTTTGCTGATGGTATTTCACGTGAAGCCGTGTTGTCTCATCATGCTTGCGTCTCGCTGGTTCAATCCACCAGGTCACATCGTGGCTGGCTCCAGGCTTGGGTTTTTACTCGGTGCAACGTGAGATGGAATGCTGCTGAAACAGAGTGCACTCTCTATCGCCTTCAACCCGAGTGCTTGGTTCGAGCTGGCTTCAATGATCTTCCGGCTGGGGCATCCCACCTTTTCTCCAGACATTGGACTGAGCACTCTCTCCTTTCAGTACACAGGGCTGCCGCAGCTGTGGTGCTGAGGAGACAGTAGACCACTATCTGTTTCACTGTGCTGCTCATAGCTTTCTGCTGGCGTGTCATCAGGTTGAGACTGCTCATAGGTGACTCAGCGTGCTACGGACCAATGGTTGTAGTGCAGTCTTCTTGCTAATGCCCGGTTCTGCCATGCTACCCAAGTCTCAGTATGAATGGTTGACACTCACATGTCTGCTCATTTGCATCCCCAAGTAGTGTTTTCAGAGTAGCCTATTAAGTGTTAAAGTGAACCATTGTACACAGTGGAGGTGACTGGTGATTGCCATCTGTTTGGAAACCAACAAACGATCAGATGATCAGAAGATCTGTGTGTGCTATATGCTTTGTGCTACATGTTTTGTGCTTTCTAGGTTCTAGTTTATCGTTGTGATGATTGGCGGGTTGTTATTTACTTTGTAGTCTGTATTTGGTTTGGGATATATGGCTAAGTGCCAGGATCCTGCAAAAAATTTATTATCCGCTGGCTCACTGAGAGACGGGGTGTCTTTTATTGAGAGGGTTTTTTTTTATGGAGCACGTATCCAAACTGGATTATATGCCCCACGAAAATGAGAGGGACAATTTTGCTGGAGACAAAATCACTAGGACACAAAATGCAGTTTGTGACCACAGGGCCCATGTAGGAAAAAATTTTTTTTTTTAGAAAGAAGTAGGTCTTGGTTATGTGCCAAATTTGCTGGTTAATGTAGATCCATGCTAGTGTGTTGTCACCAAGCAGATGAGCTTATATATTAATTGTTATTGTTGCTGTTATTGTTGAATATTACATGTACATGACTACATACAACTATTTATAAATGTGAGAATTTAAACACATAAAATTCCTCCATAAAAAAATAACAGCAATAAAGGTAAGATCTTTAATACGTTCACAGTCCTATGAAAGTTGTGATACCCACCGAAAACCAAATCTGGTATAAGAGAAGTCGCCAAGTTTCCAAAAAGGGTCAGCCTTTCAAAGTAGTGATATCATTCAACCAGGGAAAGGCCACCAAGGTTAATCCTATTAGGCAAGTTCATCGCACAAAATAATACTTTGGACATTAAGGGGCAATTACATCCATTTTGACATGCATGCTTTACTTTTGGATCATTTACACAATAACTAAACACAAGAATTGCGGTAAGAATACGTTACGTACGTCCGATCCAACAATTTAATTATTGCATCACCAAAACACGACATGGAGACCGCCTTTGTTTTGCTGGAATGCACAGAAATTAATGCCGACTGATGTCACTCTTCGATTTCGACTCGCAGCCGATTGAGATAGCTCTATTGGTTGTGAGAGCTCGAACCTCTGACGGCCTTAGCTGGCCGACAGTTGTAGTGGCCAGCTAAGGCCGTCGGACGCTTGAGCTCTCACAGCCAATAGAGATATCTCAATTAGCTGCGAGTCGAAATCGAAAAGTGACATCTGTCGGCATTAATTTCTGTGCGTTCCAGCAAAACAATGGCGGTCTCCGTATTGTGTTTTGGTGATGCAATAATTAAATTGTTGTATCGGACGTATACGTAACGTATTCTTACCACAGTTCTTGTATTTAGTTATTGTGTAAGTGATCCAAAAGTAAAGCAATCATGTCAAAATGGATGTAATTGCCCTTTAAATGAAAACTTGAAGATTGCTACCGCGAGCAGCAATCTTCTAGTTTTCATTTAACTTTCGAACTATTAGTCAGTGTGATTAACTTGGCTAATAAGATTAACCTTGACGGCCTTTCCCTGGTTGAATGATAACACTACTTTCAAAGGTCGACTCTTTTGGAAACTTGGCTACTTCTCTAATACCAGTTTTGTTTTTGGGTGGATTTTGTTTATAACGTGATGATGGTTTATTGAAACGCAAAAGGAATGAAAAATCCAGGTGGTACGTACCATTAAAATGTTCCAACGCTGGGCCTTATAAACGAGGTGACTGACAAACTGACACTGATTTAATATGTGTGCTCAGTGTGATATTGTGTTGCGATAACCAGTTAAGTCAGTGGTAGCCACTGTGACAGGTGTCGTGGACCTCAGAAGTATTTTGGAACAGCCAATCTGTTTAATTTTATTTCTTCACTAGCCTCAGTCCTTTCATAAGTTGTAGTGTATCTCAGTTTAGTCCCCTATTACAGTATGAATGCCCTGATTCTGTTTATTTCTTTCTAGCTAATTGCATTGAACTAACTGTTGCTGAACGTCACGTTACAGAAGAAGATGAGGGTAAATGCCGTTTAGTTTATACCGAAAACGCTATATACTCACATGTAGAACTTTGTCTGAAAGGCCATCTTCATCATCGTCTTCGTTAGACAGCTTTCCATTTTCAAACGCGACATCTGGTTCCGGTGGACTTCCTGTTCCGTTGACATTAAACTTGATATAGGTATCGGGTCCGCGGTAAGCTACAGGAGTACCTGTAAATACAGACTATTAAAACTGTTGCTCGAAACCGACAAACAAAAATAAACTGAAAAGAAATAAATTAAGTGAATGCAAAACCATGAAACACAGAAATTAAAAAAGCTGTACAACTTATCGTTGCACGGCTTTTTTTTTTTATTTATTCTTTTCATGGTTGTGCGTTCGCTTATTTATTCTTCTTATTTTTGTCCGTATTAGTTAAGCCACGGCATTCGGTAACAATCAAGGCAAGCTGAGATAGTAGCTGCGTTCCTCGCTCCACTCCAGGCCCGTCAGCTTTGTGCACTTCCGGCATTAGTTAGTGACAGACACGCCAGGAGTCGTCCAGTACCGTACGGCATGAGAACCAACGAGGATTGGTATCTGAACAAAATTTATGCTTTAAAAACTTTAAACACGTAAAGATAAAGATCAAATTGCGAGATCTGGCGCATATTGAGGCCTTTTCACGCGTTCCCTTAGTCCAGATACAAATTCCTTTGAGTTTTCAATCCATACGGTACTGGACGACTCCTAGCGTGTCTGTCACGAAACAGAAGCAAGCTTACGGGCCTGGAGTGGCGCGAGGAACGCAGGTACTATCTTAGCTGTCCTTGGTAACAATGCTATTTACCAGCCGAAGTCGAGCGACTGGCAAAGTCACGTGCTCAATACGGGCTGTGCACCGTATTGTTACCGAACAACGAGGTTTAACAGACTTATACAACGAGCCCATTGTTGCGAGCAGTGTGTTCTTCATTTTTTTACACATTGAAGCTTAGTTCTTCGATTCCGATTGCTCCTTCGGAACTGAGAATTTGTCCCATTACCCGACATCGGAAGGGAGAAAGGGAAAAGTATAAATCAATAAAGTATTGTGCGGCCATTTATGCTTATTGTTTGAAGGCTTTGGCTATGGGCCATAATTACGAGGCGGTTTTAGGTGAGATGAGAGCTATTTAAATTTGCCGGGACTACGTTCAGATATAATTGATAATAACAATTCTTATTATGATTGTTATCTAATTCGGATGCCATATAAATTATAAATCCCTTCCTAAGTTTCAAAGGATTTTTTTCTGAAAATATGGCTTTATTTCCACAACTTATAGTTTGTTCCCTTCAATACTTTCATTATGACCCAGATACTATTAAGTATCGCCGGTATAATGAATTTGAAATCCAGAACTCGGTTTTTCATCGGAGTCTAGTCAAATAAGAAGCTATTCTCAGCTTTACTATCCAGAAATCTATCTTCAATGATCGAGACATCAAAGTTGGATAAGTAAGATGAGTGTGTATATTTGCTCCCGAAAGATACTACTCTCATGAGGAAGCAAAGTATTTATGAGAAAGGTTATTACTGCACGACCAAAAATTTATTTTTGCGGAATGGAGAAGTGTTGTGAAAATTTACTAATACAACGCTGATTCCTTGGATTAACTGGTTCGTATAGCCGCATTGTTCAGCAAAGTTGGACTGCTTTCGTTTCTTTTCCTTTTACTATCCGCATCAAAATATCCTTTGTTGTTCGTACATTTAGTGGTGGGCCTTAGTGGAACGCTTTTAATTGTGATTATCTGAGAATAGTTTACGGCATGCTTGGGATCTAGTCGACATGCGAGTTTCGTCCAACGTTATTTACTGTGTCGAGTGCTGGTTGGGGTTTAAATTAAGCGCATTGACGTATTCTTTAGCAGCCGCGTCGTTATTTTTCTATCGGTGTTCCTACGTATTTCATTTATTTACTTTTCGTGTTAAAATCTCTGCTGTTGTCTACCGTCAAATATGTGTGGGCCGCATGTTCATTTACGAAGTTTTCTAACTTCGATAATTGGAAAATAAGCGCTGCATCTTGTAGTCTGGTAGCCGGCACGAAAACCCAAAAGAATAGTCTGCACAATTGCTCATTGCTGATTGTGTACATGTATGGGGTGTGTAACCCAATTTTGAATGATGCCACCTTGACACCCTTGGGGAATTCAAGATGGCATCCAAAAATGGAGACAAAAAATGGTTTTTTTTTGCTTCTAGCGTCTAAACCGTTCATCAGATTAAAAATTAACCGCTACCAATTATGTTTAGAATAAAATTTCCTTCAAAAAAGGTTCTATCGATATTTTTGGTAAAATTAGTCCTTCTTGCCGAAATTCGTTCTCTAAGTTATTTTAGGCCGTTTATGCATGTTACATACAACAGTGCATAACGTGTGTTCAATTCCTGACTTTAAACAGCTACAGTACCCGTTCTAATTCGTGATTAGGCTTCGATGAAAGATGAAGATGTATAATTTTCCAACAAGGGTAATTAAAACGATTCATATTAATTAGGAGCTAAGCTACGGCAGTTTACCTACTCTGTAGTGCTGTGCTTTTCAATCTATTTTACCTTGAGTTCCATCTTTAAACTGCTGCACTGCCCGTTCTAATTCGGATAAATGAACTTGATAAGGATTAGACGAAAGAAGAAGATGTATGTTTTCCAACAAGGGTAATTAAAACGATTTATATCAATTAAAAGCTAAGTTACGGCAGTCTAAAGATGGAACTTGTGGTGAAATAGCGCAAAATGCACAGCGTTACACTGTAGAAAAACTATCATAGCTTAGCTCCTAATTATTATAAATCATTTTAATTACCCATGTTCAACATATACATTTTCATCTTTCATCTAAGCCTAATCACGTACATTTTTCGAATTAGGACGGGTACTGCAGCTGTTTAAAGTCAGGAATTGTAGCATGCATTATGCACTTTGTATGTAACATGCGTAAAAGGCCTGAAATAACTTAAATAACGAATCGGCGTGAAGGATTAATTTTACCAAAAATGTGAATAGAACCTTTTTTGAAGGAAATTTTATTCTAAATATAATTGGTAGCCGGTTAATATTCGGATGAACGGTTTAGATGCTAAAAAAAAAATACGTTTTTTTTTTGTCGCTGTTTTGGACGTCATTTTGAATTCCCAAGGGTGCCAGGGTGGCATCATTATGTTTTGTAGTAGTGACATATTGTAGAACATTTCTACGCAAAACATTTTGTGCAGACAGTTTTTTTAGGTTAGGCATTGGCAACTGTACTATTGGGGATGCACTGGGGGAGAGTTTAGTTAAGTGATTTTCCGTATGTCATAATCCATTATAACTTTTGAATCGACGGATTTTTTAGTGGCCAGGTGCATACATTGTGAGCGGGTGGGGGGGGGGGGAGGCAACGTCTTTAACGTGCTTATCTTTTTGTTCCAAAATGCTCAAAGAATCTTCCTTAAAACAAGAATGACGTTCTATCACATCAATTTCTAAATTGGATAACTGGGAAATAGCTGCTGCATCTTAAAACTCTATACCAGCCGCGAGTTTTATTAATATAATGTTCTGCATTTCATAATCCATCACAAGTTTAAAATCGACATAAGGTTTTATTAGCCTCATCGGTAGATTGAGAGGGAACCACAAAGTTTTTAAAGCATTTATTTGTCACACTGTAATGACCATTAAAATCTTCCTTGAAATCAGTTTCAAGTTCTTTCATATCGATTTCTAAACTGGATAACTGGGAATAGTTGCTGAATCTTGGGGTCTATACCAGCAGCGTGTTTAGTTAATCGATTGTTCCGCATGTCGTAATCCATCACGACTTTTCAATCGACGTATTCTTTGGTAGCTGCATCCATAGATTGTGAGGAGAACACAAAGTCTTTAATGTGTTTATTTTTCACACTAAAATTTCCGTCCGCATCTTCCTTCATGTAGGATTTAAACCTTTTTATTTTGGTTTGTAATTTGACCAACTGAGAACATGTTTCAGCATCTTCAGGCTCTGTAGCTGGTGCGACTTTATTCTGCATCTATTCTACATGTCGCAATCTTGACTTAAATCTAAAAAAGCCTTACTCCCGAGCTCCTTTTGTCTCTCTTTAATCGGATCAAAGATTATCCAAAATTATTTACCAGCGTATTTTTTAAATTTATATTTATTTTATTCATTTTTCATTATTCATTTATTAATTTAATATTTCTATATACGAGTGGAGCATATACCTTTACCCAATAGGCCTATAGAACATATAGACCTATAGTCAATAGGCCTAAAACTAATAGCCTACGTGAATGGAATCAACTGGTAACGAAAAAAGTCCACAAAGTCCACCTAATGCAGAATGTTGTCATCTAGGAAATCCTATAGGCCTTATCCTGTTATCTTTGCTAGCAAGAACTTGACTGTATTCTACTTGGTACATTTGTGAGCCAAGTTGGCTTTGAACTGTCTTGTATTATTTGTTCTTCCTACCTGGTTAACTTTTAAGCCAAGTTGGCTTCGAACTGTCTTGAATTTTTTGTTCTTCCAACTTGGTTAATGGTCGTTTGTTTAAAGTTGTTCTTACCTGGCATAGCACTGCAAACAGGTCTACAGTAGTTCTGGTTATCAGTACCATAACATTTATAAAGGAAACCACCGTTCCAAATGACAAGTTCAGAGAATACAGACATGGTCGCAGTGCAGGGGCTATGTGATGAAAATGAAAGGCAAGCCGCAAGAATCTATCAAGAAAGGTATCCCGATCGACGACAGCTGGACCCACGAGCCATTGGTAATGTTGTAACCAGGCTTAGAGCAAGTGGTACGTTTTGCTCAACCATGGCATGGACCACGAAGGGATTGTATTGTGGGCAATGCAGGCGAGAACAGATGGTCCTGGCTCTTGTATCTGTCAATCCACAAGAGCAGAGTATAAGTAGAAGAGGTATTGGTGGACATCTAGAGATTAGCCACAGTACAGTACTTCGATTTCTGCATAGGCATAGGTATCACTCGTACCTTATTCATCTGCGTCAAGCCCTGACTGAGGACTACTTGTTTGGAGATAGGGCTTTTGCCTAGTTATGCAATGGTTGATGACTGACACTCCAAAGTTTGTAGAACATGTGCTGTTTTCAGATTGGTCAACCTTTTATAGGGATGGCACAGTGAATTGGCACAACATGCATTACTGGTCCGATCAAAATCCACATTGGTTACCACTGCCAAGTTTGGTTTAAAACCAATGTTTTTTTAAGGAACCCTGAATGGGCAAACGTATTTGCAGTTCCTGCAAACGGAACTGTTGAATAACCTTTATGATTTGCCACTAGCGGTGAGGATGAACATGTGGTTCCAACAGGATGGAGCACCACCCACTATCATCTACCAGTTCGACAGTGGTTGAATGGCCAGTTCCCCAACCACTGGATTGGTATGGGTGGACTGGTTCCATGACCAGCGAGATCACCCGATCTTTCTCCGTTGGACTACTTCCTTTCATTAAGAACAAGGTGTGTGAAGCAGAACCCTTGTCGCTGGACGACCTTGTAACGTGCTTACATGTATGACAATACGCACACAGTTAGCCACTCGCGGTGCACCTTGCCGTTAACATGGATGCTGCGTGCCCCTAGCTACCATGCACACATGGCAGCTGGCCCAGCGCCAACATCAGGATAAGCGACCCAGTCCTATTGTTTAACCAGTTAGGACCGGATCGTGCCTGTTCGCCAGTAGCCTCAGGCTAGAGCCCTTGTTCTCCCTCGTGTATAAAACGCGAGGCTGAGTGCGGATTCAAGCTAGTTGGTGTAGAGGATCTGACTGAAAGGTTGGATCCCTGCCTACGAGGTACAGCAGAAGGATAAATTCTGCTGATAGCCTTATATGTAAACGCTATGTGCATAGTCCCCTAGCTATGCAGTAAGGAGTGAGGATCGAACATTGTGCCTTGTGAATAATCGTCCTTAGCAACCTTACATATTTTGGAGGCCTACCGGGATTACATAAACCTTCGGGATAGGAAATTCATGTTTTCCAAACCTTCGGGATGGAAAAAAGCATGAAAAATCTCTGGCACTCATGGTGGAGACCTTGTCATTGGGATTCGAGTTCCACAATTTTTTTTAAATGCTTCCGATTCGGGGAATAGTTCCAACAGATGAGCGATCCAAGTTTGGGGGATTTTCGTGGAGTGTGGCCAGTGCATGCGTTGTCACAATTTCCCACTAAAAACCGCATTTTTATTTTGACTTGTCCTGGTCGAAATACAATTACCCACTTTCTTTTCTGTAGGGAACAGAAATTAAAGTAAAACGGAGTGATTAGACTTGCAGTGTGCGGCCTACCAAAACGCACGTCGTAAGGAAAATTACGGATACGGGGGTGACGAAAGGATTCTAACTTGCCTGCATGGTTGTTTCCTTGGTTACCAAATTTTCATTCTTAATGGCGAAAAATGCCATTTTGACTGAGAAAACCCGCAACCGGTAGCTGTTTGTGAACTTGACTGCTTTCACAGAGAGCGCTATTTTAAAAAATCACCGTTTTTCTTAGGAAAATAAAGTTACGACAATTATTACGTAGTGGACTGTTTACGCCTCACACTACGAATATAATTGTTAAGGTTAAATTAGTGACGGTGTGTACTTTTTAACAACGAATTGAAAGTTGATGAGCCTGGAGTGAGCTAACTAAGTACTCATTGTTTAAGGCTAGGAGACGAGTAAATTTAGGAATTATTAATTCTGTTGACCCATAACAGTATTTAAGATTAGAAGTAAGAGTAGAAACGAGTATATTAAAACGCTCGATTCGAAAACTACTTCGGTACGGAGAAGAAGAAAAAAGGGGAACGAATTTTTTTTTCTCTGATGGTAAGCGAAATTATGAGTCGACCCATGACTCACGATTACACTAGGTTACCTCTTATTTCACGGCGTTTAGTAATGCGAAAATTGGACTTGAATTACGCACGAAAAAGATCGAAAAAGGTCGAAAAGTACAAATACTGCCTTAGTTAATGAAAATGGGGAAGATTTTGAGGCATCTTGAGTGGAAGACAGGTTCCAATTCGGAACGAATTTATTTAGTTTCGAACTTGTCCCCGCTAGGATTGTTACGTCAAAATATTAGGAAATTGAGCAAAAATCTGAGCTAGACTTCGCTTATTTCCGAAGTTGGGTAGTTTTCTGTCCAACAAACTGAGTGAATGAAGACCAACAATTTGTAATATTAGACCGTTTGGAATAAACTAATTTTTGCAAGTTGCGGACTTGACTTGGATGCAATTTTTTTTTCCCGTCTCGCGTGGATGGAAAATGCAGAATTGTGGCCAGGAAGAGTGGGTTTTTTGTTTACTCCGTGTGTTTCTAGAACCGGAACTGGTTGCTAGGAGTACGAATGGGAAGTGCGGTGACAAATTATGCAAGAGAAAAGCAGATTCGTCATACGTCCAACCCCCCTCCCCCCCTCGCTCCTTAAAACGTGAACACGTCAAAATGTTCAATGTTGTAGGAATGTTTGGGAGTGGTGGGCTGTAAAATAGTAAATCTAGTGGCGGAGTTAGGCTGCTTAAATTACGAATTGTTAAAGACATGACTTTGGATGGTTGAAACGGTGAGAAAGGTTGGTGATTTGGATACGAATATTCAAATGCGCAGCGAAACCTGCATCACTGGAATTAACTGACCAAAGAATGGATTTTGAAAATGGAAAAGGAGGAAGTGACTGTGGTTACGGTTGAAACCGATTTTTTTTTTTTAAATTGGGCTTTGTCATGCCGATTGTCAGTTGACTGAAATTAATTGTGAAGCAGGAAAAAGGCTTACAATTTCGAACGTTAACTTGACAACCGGAAATGAGGCATCAGTCCACAACCTTGTTCAGGTAACCAAACCTGGAACAAGAGCGTGAACAGGTTACCGCATTTCGACGCCGTTTGACGCATATAAAAAGAAAGCACTTTTTTTTTATTATATCGTACGAACGAAGATCGCATCCTCATATACGCTGTATGCAGAATTAAAAAAATCGTGCAAAGAGGAATATGTGTGGTAGCGATCTAGAATGAAATCTATTTTTTTGGACGGGTAAAATCCAAAATAGGGTGATTTCAGAAGGCTTTTATGCACAGCATATCAGGTGAAAACCAGGGATCGGCTTTGCAGGGAAGCACCTTGTGGCTCATGACGGAGTTCTTACGAACAACGATGGGGCACACAGATGGGAACTAATTTATAAAGACAGTTCGGAAATGCAATTTTCGAGAGACTGATGTAAATTATTTTAGTTTCATGTAATGATCCAGTTCAGTGGCAGACACATGCTTATGTTGTTTGGTCTTTTCTAAGCCAGTAAGACGATTACAGTGTGAGGTGGGGCAGATGGCGTTGTAGGACGATCCCAACGGAATGGTTTATTCCGCAGGCGCAGGACAAGAGTGCTAAAGAGTTCTATACTCTTGGCGTCTGGTCGTTTGGCTTATTGACATGTAGGCTACGACGGTAGTTCTTTTTAAATGTGGGAGAACCACCAGTGGGGACCTCTACCCGCATGTGGGATGGCAGTGCGAAGCCAGCTCTACGTAGCGTATTTGGTTAAAGCTGTAGGCTTGCTCTGGTGGCGTTTAGATGCACTTTTCCAACACGTGAGTGCTGCGGTCTAAGGGCACAGTCTATGAAAATGGATTGGAGAATTAGGTTGAATGAACGGATTGAGGTAGTGTGTTCGATGCGTGAAAGGTAGGTGGTTTGGCAACCAATCCCCCCCCCCCCTCTTGAAACCAGAGGCACTCCTGATCACCGCAATTCCAGAATTTCTACTGAATGTTTGAACATTACTTTTCCCAGCAGGTTTGCAGTTAAAGGGTTAAAAGACTCTTTTTCTATAAACTACAGAAAACAGCGGAGGGAGTGCCAATTTTTACTCTCTTTCACTGACTAACTGGTTGCTGGACGTACTTTGCACAAACTTGACGGTGGCCACCATTCGCTCGTCCGCTCGAGAGGGCACAACCGATGGATGGGACCACCAGGAGGTCATCATGGGATGTGAAGGCACGTGTGGAGTAGCTGTGTGGAAGTCAAGGAAGAAGGACTTTGTGGAAGACTTCGTGGTGGACTTTTGTGAAGTTCGTGGACGTGTGTGAGTGCAGAATAAACTGCGAGTGTTTTGGTCACAGACGAGACTGTGTAGTGTAGTAGTGGTGGAGCTGCGATGCCGACCATGCCATCATGGGCGGAAGTGGCTGGGATGTCACCGAAAGGTAGTCAACGTGGGACTACCTGCGTGCCGATCCGGAAGTAGTGGAGTTTTGGACGTTCAATTTGGAGTGGTGTTATGTGCTTTCGTCGGAGGAGTGTGCTACGAGGGGATGTGCGTCGGAAAATGCCTGTCCGATAATGGAAGTCGGCCATGACTGTCCTAGGAGGCATAGGCATGTGGGCCTGCACACCCAGGAGGGACTCTGAGCAGGATGCTCGAACAGTTATTTCCGTCGGAAGACATGGCAGTGTGTGTGTTCAAAGTGGTGTAGTGTCGAGCTGTTGTTGAGCAACAGAAGTGGTGTTGTGTGGAGAAGGGTTTTTAGAGGTGAAAGGGCCCTCTGGAAGGACTAATCATCGGAAGCTACAGGTAGGAGGAGTGCCTGTTTACAAGTCCACTAACGGCAGCCCGCTGGGAAGTGCCGTGGCAGGCAAGTACTTCAACGGCAGGTGGCTGAAGATGGGAGGAACTTCCAGAGGCGCGTTAGAGGCCAATTGGACATGCTTTCGTTTGTTGTTGAGTTATCTGCATCGTTACATCGTTACGTCGTTACGAAGGACAATGTTGTTGTTATGTTTTTCTTCAAGTTTGGACTGTTACGTTTGTGCTGCGGATGGGAAATGTTGTTGGTGCTTTTGTGGTGTTACATGTTGATTTTTTTTGTTAAGTTTTTTGTGTGATTGGAGTCTTGTTAGAACAGGAGACTACAATAATTGTTGATAGGGAAAGTTGTGAAACTCTGTAAATTAGAGTTTTTTCTGAATAAATTGTTTTTCGATCCTGATGTTTTAAACAACTTACAGGATAGTTAGGCAATGCATTGCGTTACAACTGAGGTTGATCTCTTCTTTGCCTAGGCAAACACTTAGGGGGGGGGGGAGATGTAACGTGCTTACATGTATGACAATACGCACGCAGGCAGTTAGCCACTCGTGCGGTGCACCTTGCCGTTAACATGGATGCTGCGCGACACTAGCTACCATGCACACATGGCAGCTGACCCAGCGCCAGCATCCGGGAAGCGAGCCAGTCCTACTGTTCAACCAGTTAGGACCGGATCGCGCCTGTTCGCCAGTAGCCTCAGGCTAGAGCCATTGTCCCCCCTCGTGTATAAAACGCGAGGCTGAGCGCGGATTTAAGCTAGTTGGAGTAGAGGATCTGACTGAAAGGTTGGATCCCTGCCTATGAGGTGCAGCAGAAGGATAAATTCTGCTGATAGCCTAATATGTAAACGCTATGTGCATAGTCCCCTAGCTATGCAGTAAGGAGTGAATTAGGATCGAGCATTGTGCCTTGTTAATAATCGTCCACTTCTTTAGCGACCTTACAACCTTAAGGACTGGATTCAAGCTGCGGTTACAGACATCACGCCTGAGATGCTACGAAACGTTCGTTCATCATTCCTTAGCAGGTGTGAAGAGTGCCTATCACAAGAAGGTGGACATATCGAGCATCTGCATTAGATATTACAAGGGTCCATCTTCTGCAGCATTGCTATGTATATGCCTAATAGTTTTAGGCATATTGTCTATAGGCCTATATTTTCTGTAGGCCTATTGGGTAAAGCTATCTGTTCCATCACATTTATATATATACATTTTTTTTTTCTACATTTTTGCTACATTTTCTATAGTTATATATATAAAAGAAATCTTAAAATGTCTCATGCCTCCTGGAATACGCGTCTTTCAAATTGCACCTTGCACCTTAACTTGCCAATTCATTGGAAGTTAAAATAAAGGGTGAAACCAAGTTTAAAAGTGGAGTAAAATACGTATTGTCACTTCCATAGAATTTAAGGATTTAAAGGGTTCGCCCATGTTGAAAAAGGATTCGAAATACAGTGGGTGGATTTCACCGATGGACTCCGAAACCCAAAATATTCTAAAAGATCTCGGACACTGTATCTGCGAAAACTTAGAAATTAAAATCGATGAATAAAAATTTATTTCTTTAACATTATTCAACATCCAAATTATTTACACTCGATTTTGTCATATTATCAATTTTGTGAAAAGTTTAGCGAAGACAGACCGATATGTATTAGAACGTGGATATATACGATAACATCCAAAAAAAATGATAGAAAATTTAATAGAAAATAATACAAAAACTGCGGTTTAATAATACCTCTATACACGAATAGGAAGTTATCGGAAATGGGGGGGGGCGGAGAATTGGCTCCATTTATATCACTGACAATGCTCAAAGAACTGAAACTTTGGTGCAACGTAGAATATGGAGTCGTCGACCTAATATATCCAACGAACAATTTTGTAAAACAAGTAATTAGGTATTCGGTTTCTGAATAAATAAAAAAAATAAAAACGATGGAAAGCTAGTATCAGCCGTGAAAAAATCGAATAAATAAAAAACAATCAAGTTCCATAATTTCTGTTTTTTTTTTTATTTATTCCACTATCAAAACTTTGTGAGTTTGGCATCAGAATAAACAAAATATTAAAAAAAACGATTAACTTAGATGGAACTTAAAAACTATGTTTTTTTGTACCACATAAGGAGCCAAAAATCACCCTTTCTACCCTCAAACATTAGACGTATAATAATAGGACTAGCAAATTCTGAAACAACCTTGTTTTGTCCATAATTTGCTTGTCCTATTATTAGAAGTCTAATGTTTGAGGGTAGAAAAGATGATACATCTTATGTTGGAGGGTAGAAAGGGGTGACTTTTGGCTCCTTATCTGGTACGAAAAAATCATAGTTTTTAAGTTCCATCATTATTTATTTTTTATTTATTCGTTTACGGCATAACTCTATATTAGCCTAAATGCCAAGCTTTGCACTTGATATTTGTAGAAATCGAGGAATTCATTAGGAGGGAATGTCGCATTCTTCCACTAGTCTCAAACAGACTTGATTCCTCCCGAAGAAATGGATCCCACGTTTCGTAATATCGTCATTTTCGACGATTGCCTTTTAGGCAAACAAAAAATCATCGAGCGTTACTTCGCACAAAGGCGTCATTCTAATGCCGACATTTTTTATTGGAGCCGGTCCTATACCAGGATTCCTAACCAAGTGGTTAGAAATAACGCCAATTTAATAATCATGTATCCAGTGGAAGAATTACACCTGAAACACTTGCAGAGAAATCACGTTGGTCAAGACATAGAAGTTCACATTTTTCGAAAATCAGAGCGAGATCTTCCAATCTTTTGACTGCAACACGACTTAAAACCTGGAGAAATGAGTATCGGGAATAAACCAATAAAAATTTTCTAGAACGATATTGTAGTCGGAGATCAGCAATGTCCCGGACGTTTGGACTTTGTTGGTTTTTAAGCAATTGAAAGAAACTTCCTACTCCCCAAAGTCAAGGCAGCTATGCCTCTCTCTAGAAAACCCAAGTCAGAAAAGGTTACCAAATGCAAGATGATAGTAGGACCTAATGGAGATGATATGAGAACCACGAAGAAAGGGGATGGCATGGTTTAAAAAAATGAATATGTCGTATATTGCAAGTAGTACGAAGATCCTAATAAATTGATGAAGAGATTGAGGCTTTTGTACGCATCCATCCATAGGTAGTGCATGACTGCCACAGGAACCAAATGATCGAAATTAATAAAGGAGTTAGAACAAAGAAGTATTATAACCGGCCATGAATAAAACAAAGCCAATCGAAGTTTAGGTATAAGTTTAAAAAAAATAACAATAAATTTAAAAAGGAAAAATGAGATACGGCGTGAGGTGTAAATTGCACAGTTCTCACCAATTGGCACCTCCGATTATAATGATCTTGAAAAATAGCAGGCGGATGAAGGTAGTGTTTTGCGATGTGTGCGGAACCAGAAATCTGGAAAGGAAATCTTGTATAAAATTGTAGACCATTTACCGATCGAACTGCATTTGCCGAGGTACCAATACTGCGGGCCTGGAATGAAAGTAGAGAAAGATTTGCTCGCGGGGATCCGAGAATTAATAAACTAGACAAAGCGTGCAAAGAACACGATAAAGCCTATTCCAAAAGCTCGGACTTGTACGTTTGACACGTTGCCGATGAAATGCTTGCGTCTAAATCCCAAAGAGTGTTGGAGGATACTTCAATCACTTCCCTCGATAGTTAAAGCACATCGTGAAAACCAAACACAAACTCGGAATGGGACAGAAAAAAACGTAAAGGATCTATTTGTAAACGAACTCCACGAACCGATGTGAAAAAACTTTCCTAGGCACAAAGTGTAGTTCTAAGTCGGCACGATTTGTGGCAGGTTAGGCTTTATTGAAATGATGCCTTACTCCCAGGAAAATGGGAACTACTTCTTGCTGCTGACTTTCATCGACATCATTCCAACTTTGATCCCGAATGTAATTCTAGTTAAATCTAAAATGGGCTTAGTTATTATCGAAGCTTTTAAGAAAATACTAGTAGCAACGACGACTCCTAAAAATTTGCAAGTCGATCTAGGTAAAAAAAAATTACAATAAAGACTTTTTAATGCTCGTCAAACTTCCTAATATCAACATGTACTCTACATACTCATAGGTGAGTGGACGTGTGTCTCAATAGCTCCCGACTACGGTTTGACCTATTTTTTATCGCTGGTGACCATCCCTCAGCCCAGCCGGGTGGAGGTGACCACTCAACGGCAGTCATGTCTAACGAGCAAAGCGAAGATCGTTTCAGTACAGAGTCAAGAGCACTGCTGCAGGAATTTAATGAACTAATAGACGCAGATAAAAAGAAGATGACGATGGAAATGAAGAAAACTCTATGGGAAATCTTTTTGAAACTTCACGGACTCATAAACGAACAAGTAGGTGTTATAAATATGCTCAAATCATTTGCTGCACCAAGTAAACAGCAAACCTCTTCATTTGCGTCTATTGTGACAGAACAAAAAATTTCGGATAAAGAGACCTCCATAGTTAAGCCTTCTGCAAGAATGCATGACATTGTTCTAGTACCGAAAATAGCTACTGAAACGTGCAGTGATGTTACAAAAATTGTGAAAGAGAAATTAAATCCAGCTAAGCTAAAAATTGGTGTGAAATTTGTTCGTGAAACAAAGAATGGGCAAGTACTTATCGGTTTCGATACTGAAAAAAGCAAAGAAAGTGCAGTTAAATTTATAAACAATAGCCTGAACTCTCCAACAAAGTAAGTATTGAAAACAGAAAATTACTAAACCCACGAATGAAAATGTTTGACATTCCGAAAGATTTGGAAAATGAAGAGTTATGTGATGTATTATATCAACAAAATGATAACATTACTGCATTGTACGAAAGCGATGCTCATTTCAAGGAAGATTTCGTTATCAAACACCGGCAAAAAACAAACAAGGAAGACACTGAGAACATTGTTATTGAAGTGTCGCCAAAACTAAGGAAGGCTTTCCTGCAACACTCGCGAATCAACCTTAAGTGGACCCGATCAAGCGTGAAAGATTATGTGCATGTGACCCGTTGCTTCAAGTGCTGCGGGCTATCATCCCACTTTGCTGAGAATTCTAAAGAGGAGCAGGCTTGTGGCTATTGTGCTGGAACTCACCCTTTTAAAGAATGCCAAGCTAAAAAGGAAACCCCTTGCTGTGCAAATTGCAGCCGACAAAACAAGAGGGCCAAGAAAGAGCTATTCAAAACAAACCACACGGCCAATGACCCCGAATGTCCTATTTACAAGAAAGCAGTGGATAACCTCACTTCTAGAATTTCTTATGATTCAGTCCATAAAAACCTCAGGACAACTTCTGAGTGAAGCGCCCTTTCTTCCCAAATTAACTAAGAGTAATGAACAAAACTCAATATGCCTAATAAATGATGAACTTGACTTTATTTTTAGTAATCCGGATAAGTGTCCGCTTGCAAAGGAATTAAAATCCACCTTTTATAATACCGAATATGTGAACGAGGGAGATGCAATTGATATTAATGATCGTTCACTTGAACTTTCAATGATTCATTTTAATATCAGAAACTTGTGCATAGAAAATAAATACAAAAATTTTAAATTACTCTTATCATCAGCCAAAACGGATTTTGATTTAATTGCTATGTCTGAAACGTGGTTAACTGAAAAGAATAATTTCAACTACAAATTGGAGGGTTATTCTTTTATTCGTGTGGACAGAAAAAAAAATGAAGGAGGTGGTGTTGGATTTTTTATCAAAGATACATTGAGTGTTAAAGCGCGTCACGATTTAAATCATAAAATTGAGGAAACTGACGGCCAGGGTCTGTTTATTGAAGCTAAAATTAATGGTCATTATTATGTGTTTGGAGTTATTTACAGACCTCCTGATGGCGACAAAATGTTGTTTAGTGATTGTTTGTGTCAAATCTTTACCAAAATTCGTTCTGAAAGAAAGCTGGGTTATGTGCTTGGAGACTTCAATATAGACTTGAATAATTACACATCGGATAACAGAACAGCATTTTCGATTGATGATTGGATTTCGGAGGGTTTTGTGCCAATCATTACTAAACCTACTCGAGTGACAGCAACTACTTCCACACGAATTGACAATGTCTGGACTAATAATTTTCGGAAGGACTCTCTCACCGGAGCAATTATTTCAGACCTTACCGATCACACCCCGTCTTTGTTTTAATTTCAGGATCAGTGAACCAATATCGACAACATTCCAAAAAAAAGAGTAAACGAAGCTTCAGCGAAAAAAAAAATAAGAAATTTGTGAATCTCATGAATGCGGAACACTGGAAGGAAGTGTCTAAACGTGGACGAAATGTATGCTTGCTTCCTTGGAAAATTTAAAAGTTATATGGATGTTGCTTTTCCGATTAAAACACCAAATGCAAACTTGCGTGAACAATCCCACGTTAAGTAAGAGTCGGAATGGATTACCCCGGAAATAAAAAAGAAAATCAAAGATAAAAATAAGCTGTATCGAAAATATATAAAAAAAATCCGACAGACTCAAATAATCATTTGAAAAAATGACTTGAATTTATTTTATAATTGGTTTGCGGCGAACAAATTATCATTGAATGCAAAAAAAACTAAGTATATGATTATGGGTCCTCGCCAAAAACTTGCGTATGTAAATTGCTTAAATGTTAACGATGTAAGTATTAACGGGATTTCAATTGAAAAAGTAAATGAAATTCGAATGCTGGGGGTAATGATAGACCATAACTTATGCTGGAAACCTCAAATGAATTTTGTGTGTAAAAAAATTGCGAGAGGAAATGCTATTTTAGCAAGAGTCAAACATTGCGTGCCAAGCTACCTTTTACGATCTCTTTACTTTGCTTTTGTATACCCGATCATATTGTATGGTATTACAGTTTGGGGAGCCACTACTAAGACTAATCTACAAAGAATTTTAACTTTACAAAATAAGTCAGTTCGACTTATTGCTAAAGTGCCCTACAGGGAGCATACTCTGCCCTTGTATGAATCCCTAAATCTTTTGACGATTGAATTTGTTTTTAAGTACTCTATATGTATGTTTATGTACAAGTCCTTAAAGGATGAATGTTGGGAACCATCCCTCTACGGTGTAGGTTACAATAGAAGGCATTGTCACACTCACACACACAACACCCGAAACAATGATAAACTTGTTCCTCGTAGGTGTAGAACCAACTACGGGAAAATTAGTTTATCTTACACTGCTCCCATTGTGTGGAATGAATTACCAAAGTCAATTTCTGATAACTTAAACTGTAATAATTTTTTATGTCTCTTAAGAAAATATTTTATGAGCTCCTACAAATCAAATGTGTAATATCTTAGGTTTTTTTTTGTATATGTATTTTTTTTCTAGTGTTCGTTTTGTTATTTTGTTGTGTTTTCCTATTGTAAATAATTTTGTTATTTCGTGCTTTCTGCCTGGTTCGTCACTATAAAATAGGAATTTTGTATTCCTCGTGACGATTTACTTCATGTAGCGTCGTACTTCATGAAAATAAACTAATTATTATTATTATTATTATTATTATTATTATTATTATTATTATTATACTCTGAGAACTGTTAAAACTGTTAATGCATGCTACGTCAATGTCTTCCGTCATTTGTAGGATTCTGAAACTTGTTATATTCTTGAAGCGTTCCTTGCCTTGCCAATACTGCCGTTTGTTCCCTTGCGCCCCAGCACAGTGTTAGTGGCCCAAACAATCCCGTGTCCGTCCACTCCTCAATGAGGTTGTGGTAAATTTATTATTATTTATTTATTATTTAAATTATTATCATACTTTTGCCGTTTTCATTGTTGCAAACAGTCCTTATAAATCCCGTATTAGATTCTTACAACAATGGTAAGAGCAGTACAACAATGCAACCTATTGTAACAATAAGTATACTTATTGCAACAATACTGTAAGTAAAAAAGTATTGTAAGTAAGCCTATTGTTGCAATAGGTATCCATGTATAGTTATTGCAACAATGCTACAACAATGCCACAACAATGCTTCAACAATTCTGCAATGTCGTATTGACGCCCCGCCTGCATGCTTTTCAACTCATCTTCTTCATCTACGTTTTTCATTCTTACCGCGAGATTGACCATGGTTTCTTAAAACTGGTTCACCTTCCACTTCAGCCAAAGCCTGTCTCAAAACGTCATTTTCATCTTCGTCAAACAGTTGGTCAACGCCCAACGAAACACTGAATTTAGTTATAATAAAAATGCAAACATCCAAAAACGATCAAAGCGCAGGGAAATCGAAGGGACGAACGGACAACAATAGACGAGTGCGCGAATTCGTCATGATGCGTGTGTTGTTTCATTGTTGCTGGTCTTCCCTCCGTTGTAACAATGAAAAGTCAAGCCGTTGCTAAATCAATTTCAGTACCATTAATGGCCGTAAACAAACACGGATCAAACGTCGAAATCAGCCTTTTAGTATGATAATCATAACAAAAACAAAACTGGTAAAAGGGGCCGCCAAGTTCCGAATGGTTCGGCCCTTCAAAGGCGTGATATCGACACACCAAAACATTCGCCAAGTTGATAGCACCGCTTAATAGTTCGAAGGTTAAATAAAAACTAGAACATTGCTACTTTCGGTAGCAATGTTCAAGTTTTCATTTAACGTCCGAAGAATTTTTTTAAAATTTTGTATTGGCTCAACTCCACTACTGTGCAGATGTGTAGTATAAAGTGCCACGTCAACAAGAAATTGGTTTTCAACAATTTGCTACTACCTTTTGTCTATAGGCCGAACCATTCTCAACTTAGTCACCTCTTTATGGGTTTTTGGTTTGGTTTTAATTTTGTTGTAATTTGTATTACAATATTTAGTTAGTTTTGGTGTGTTGATATCACTCCTTTGAAGGGCCGAACCACTCTCAACTTAGTGGCCTCTTTACCAGTTTTTGGCTTTGTTTATTTTGCTTTGTTTTTACAGTTGGTTTATTTTTCGTGAATTGGACGTGAATACAATTTCTTTGCAACGTTGTTTAGATTTATCGTGATGCACTAATGTGTGTCTAGGGACGTACGTCAGTATCCATGTTCGCATTGTCGGAACTTTGGCCATCCAATGAGAGACGATGGCGACAGTACTAACAATGGTTATAACAATATTTTCGTACTTACGCGCCCTCCCACGCCATCCCTGTTACGCCCCCAGGCTCCAAACCATAAAAAGGTATGCAGTTCGTATTGTACTGCACCCATTCGTCCAATTTCATAGCTGGAAGCCTTCCCGTTATCTCGGTATCTATGAATAATCACCCTATGGGATTTAACATGGGGATGAGAGAATTAGCTAGCTAACACATTTACAACGTTATTGATGGTCAGATTTTGCATTGAAAGCAGCTTAGCTGGCATTCCTACACGAGTTAATTTTTGTCAGGTGGGTCATTGCTCTCGATTTCAACACGATTTAAGCGTTATTATTTTCCCCAAGTACCTGAAATGTGCCCAACTATGCTTCAAGCAGGAGCCTATAGAAAACAACTATAGGCTACTGCTTCAAGATATAAGACAATGACGCTATGGCGCCGCTCTACAATGGTTTACAACCTCGACAATTGAACTGATGTGATGTTTGTTGTGATGATTGTTGCCTAACTTGGCGCGACACCCTAGCGTATGTCTAGATAAGAAATTTATAGCCATCCTTTTTCCAACAATGGTGTACAGTAAGTGATTTATTGGATAGTTTTTACGTACTCGGACCAGAACATTTTGGCTCCTCCTACGAAAAAACTATCCAATAAATCACTTACTGTACCCCATTGTTGGAAAAAGGATGGCTAGGCCTATAACTATTACAAAGCAAGTGTAATCGAACATTTTAACCGAACACTGAAAAACTCGGATATGGAAAATATTCACCAGGTAGGGCCATTACAAGGGGATAGACATTGTAGACGATTTGGCTTCACAGTATAACGACACCGTTCATTCCACGACGAAACTGAAACCTTTCGAAAGTGGCCATTCAGCATGTAAAGATATTGAGACAAGCTAGGTTCCTCCGAAAAAACGGTAGGAACTGCTGTCAAAATTTTGAAAGTGAAGAAAATTATCAATAAGGGATATTTGCAGAATTTTACGAATAAAGTCTTCGCGATCAGCAAGGTGCAAAAAACGAGTTCAGTTACTTTTAATTGATCATGTTAGTGAAGCAGTGCTTAGCAGTTTTTACGAACAGGAATTTCAAACGACTCTGGCTCCATATCTATTTTTAGTAGAAAAGTGACGTTGTTGATGGTCTGCCTCGAGTTATCGAACTGAAAGGTCCATAACTGCTTTTCTGAGAGATTGTCAGGGATGTTGTGCATCTCGACTCATCCTGGTTTCTGGTAGCGATACTCCGAGGTTTACAACCCTAACGAATTTTCCCTCTATTAGACGAAGCTTTTGACAAGATTCGTAACTCCATCAACACTTTTGCTGGGCTGGGGAGCGGCTGGATAATTTCCAGCATCAGGTTACTCGATCATCAGAGTGAGTGTATATCGACAATTGTGAGCCTCTTCTTACTCCCTCACCCACAGGTTAAAAAAGGTAAGACTAGTATAAAGACGAACTTCTAAAATTTAAACGGCGAAAAATGTTTTTTGTGTACTCGGTTGGCTGTAGGTTTGAAGTTGTACAGCACCAACCCCGAAGATGACAGCGAACTCGAGAACATGCTCGACCCAGCCATGCTGTCGTACCACACGAAGCTCGACCAACTCAATAAATTCGAATATATGAATGACCTGTCGATTAAAATCAAAGGTTACATCACTGAGAGGACTTGTTCCTCTGATTTGTGTCTCTAAAAATTTGGACGTTTAGCCTATAGATCTTCTCATGCTCACAATGGTCAACAATTCGGAACCTTCATCACTCCCTATTGCATTATTAGAGACATCAATGATATTCTACGTTGTCAAGGCCAATGCCAAATTCTACTCCCGAAACTGATTCACCGGATTTGGAAGGGAATGGATGCTGCTTACTCATCGAAATGAATGTTTCAAGATCAACCCGACACAATCGCTCAGATTCAAGAGACCTGGCACAAACTTCCTCGAATTTCGTCACTTTAACCATCAAAACTGTTTTGCCCGTGTCGTTTAAGCTGACTTTGAGTGCCTCCTTTGTCCAGTTCAAACTGCTCAACCTGACACTTCCAAAAGCTCGACCACTAAAATTCAGACGCACTTTTCTTTAAATTTTGGCTGCGTTGATGTCGGCCAGAATGGTGAAATCGTCAACAGAGATTATTACATCGAGGAAGCTGTAGTCTACGTATTTTACAAAATATGGTGTAAGGGACTGTAGATTATGCCAAATTTCTCAAAAATATAAAGCCTCATCACGTCAGTGAAAAGTACAGAGGTGCCACCCACTCGAAATGTAACTCGGTCACAAGACAACAGCTTACCATTACCATCATATTCCACGGTTTGGAGGATTATGACATGCACCTGTTACATTTCCATGGTGTTTACATTCCCCGGTAATGTGGAAGTCACCGGCCGTAACTCCCAGAGTGTGACGGGATAAACAGGATAAGTCTCTGTATCATTAAGAGTCGAAGTTTTAGAAAGCTTCGCTCTTCAATACTCTGATCGGCAACTGAAAAAAATGGCATTCCCAATCCTCGAGGCCACATTGAACTCCAGGTTAAAATCCACGTAGTTTCATGACGAAACAACTCTGGAGAGCGTCTTGAATCTCCTGGCCAAAAACGGGGTACATCCTTATGAACACGTGACTGATGTTCGTTTTCGATAAAGAAGATGTCGCTCGAGAGGAGCTCTTTTTTCTCCCAACTGAAAGATGAAGAATTAGTGGGTGAAGAATACGTGCCAGCGTTAAACTTCTGGTACTCTGTCTTTCAACCCCGTGGTACGAGAATTTCTTCACCCTAACTTTCAAATGAAGGTAAAGAAATTCACCTCTTACTGCAAGATTTATCAGCTGGCGGATGTTTTCCTATTGGCCGACATGTTCAAAGAGTTTAGAAAACTGCTTCAAAAACAACAAGATGGTCTCCTGTTACCACATCTAGATTCCAGGGTTCAGCTGGTCGGCCCTCCTCTGAATGTTATGATCCAAGTTAGAGCTATATCTCCACATCGGCAAACATACCCTTATCACTCCAGTATCTGTGGTGGTGTTTCATTCATATCGAAGAGGTATGCCAAAGTCAACAACCACAACCTGCCCAACTTTGATCCTAGCCAACCTTCCACCTATATCCTCGATCTCAACATGAACAACTTGTACGGTTTTGCCATGTGCGATCCTCTCCCCTATGAAGGGTTCCGATACTTGATGAGGGAGGAGATTGGAACCTTCGACGTGGACATCCTCGATGACGATGCCGACGTGAGCTACATACTCAAGGCCGATCTAGAATATCCCCGAAAGTTGCACAACGCTTACAACGAATATCCCTAGCACCCAAGAAGCGGGATATCAGGGAGGAGTTCGTGTCCTCCTACTCTAAAAATCTAGCGTAACACTCCATCAAACCGAGTGCCAAACTTGTGCCAAATCTCCTGTAGAAGAAGAGAGTGCATAGCCAGCTATTGTAATTAGAAGTTCTACCTCTGTCACGGGTTAGTTCTTCACCGTGCGTAGAATCCTTGCATTCAACCAGAAGCCATGATGGAGGGAGGGGTATATAGAATTCAACACTGACAAATGCCAGCAATTGACGGCCCCAGTTCAAAAGGATTATTTTAAACTGTTAAATAATTCAGTGTTTGGTAAGACGATGGGCAATAAGCAGAAGTGTCTCTTTGTCTAACTTTACATGAGTTTGAGAACGGCATTGAAGTGCACGTCCCAACCGCATGCCAATTCATTTAACATTCTCCATGACAAACTTGAACAAATTAACCAATGCTCACAAAGCGTGATGTATGATCTCCCCACATACTCATGGTTTTGTATATTGGAACTGTTCAAACCGGCAATGTTCCAGTTATATTACGAGTACATCTAGCAAAGTATGGGGATCGTGCTAAGCTTCTCTTCATGTACTCTGATAGTCTCTGCTATCAATAGAAACTGAAGTTGTGTACGAGGACATGTTGGGAGACAGGGATCGCTTCGACACTAGTAACTATCTCCCAAACCACCGTCTGTTCTCCACCTTGAAAGAGCAAGTACTGGGGAAAATGAAGGACGAGATGGACGCCGTATCACTCCTAAAGTTTGTCAGGTATGCTATTAAACTCCGGGAAAGGCGACTATCATGAAGGCGAAGTGTATACAGTCGTCCTTCAATAAAAAAAGGCTGGGTACTGACGATTACAAATCCCCATTGACATAGTCGTTGGTTCAGAAAGGAACCTGGGCGAAAATCGCTAGAGCCACCCACGAGCTGAACATCGTTTGATTCAGCAAGACCTTCCTCTCATGTACAATGATACACGATATATATCGGATGACGGCAAAAACATGCTTGCCATCGGTCACTATCGCACAGGTAATTGGCAGGAGTATGTAACGACTTTATTCGTAGGTTGACGCTTTAAGTGATGAGGAGTGGGAAGAAAAAGGTTTTCTCGAAGAGTTAGAATCGAGAGAAGTGGACTGGGCTAAAAAGGACGAAGAAGCTGCACACAGACTCTCTTTGTTGGAAAATGAGCATCTTATAGAAAAAAGAAGCAGAGTGAAAGTGAGGAAGAAAAAAAGCTAGGTTGGAAAAAAGACGAGGAAAGTTTAACATGTAGCTGAAACCAATGATGTCTTCCACTTTATTCCACCACGTACATTATCCTTGTGCACTAGAGCCAATTTGTACTCCTTTCAAAGTGTTTAAGTTGCTAGTTCCGTGCCTAACTTTACGTTTTTTTATGTATATGTATATGCTAAGGTTTACTGGATGTGCCAGTTAAATTTTCGGTGTGAGTTTACTTGAGT
>JAHWFP010091677.1:0-12668 GCA_023313725.1 Lithobius niger | reverse complement strand
CCCTTTGGTCCTCCTCCAAACGATCACACCACCGGTCGGAACCTTCCGGCCACCTGAGCGTGATTGACAATCGATTCACGGGGTATTCGTAAAACTTGGGGTGGTCTGCTCGTAGCACGGGTTCCTACACCTTGGCATCCACCTCCAAGGGACAAGGTCTGCTGTATAGAAAAATAGGTAATAGATGTTTTCGACGGCAATAAAAAGTATGACTACCACGGTATGGCCGGGTTAATTTCTGTTTTTTTTTTTGCCTAACCGAAAACATACATTACCTTGGCCCGCCCGGCTTCCCCTCTCGGTCGCCAAGGAAGATCCGAGTGGAAGAAAGAATGGGTCCCATCTGGGGGCGAAGTCTTATATACAGGCCTGCGCGCAAGTGTAGAAGAAGGGTTGCTGCGAGCATGGCAGGCAAACCAACTTCTCTTCTAGGGAACAGAGCTGTTCAAGGTAGGAACTGCTATATTGAAAAATAGGTCATGTATGTTTTCAGTTAGGTCAAAAAAAAACCAAATTAACCAGGCCGCACCCTGGTATTTCATAGTTTTTCGAGTCGAGTTCCCTTCGACGTATGTACACATCGATACTCTAGTTTGGATACCTTGTTGCTGAAGTATATATACATTCATATTGCTCAAAAGGTTACAAAATATGATGCGAAGAAAATTGCATTTTTTAAGCCTCCTGAATTGATGCTCCTAGACCCAGATCGCCGTTGGTTCTTCGGCTTTCCATTCCATTTAAGAGCTATAGGAAACCTAGGGCCAGAAAAAAATACGTCAAGGGCCACGGTAATAATAGAACACCTTCCATAACCTGGTAGCCTAACGTGGTTAACGGGTGGTCAAGAACTTGTGAGGGACAATTACACATGAAATACTAGGTAACAACAGTGTACAATTAGGACACCATGGAGCATTTCAAGAACATTTTTCCACATACGAAGCAAGCCTCACCCTCGGAGCTAAGAATCTTGCAAAGCCAGATAGGTTCTTGAAAACATTTCACAGACAGAACCTACACTAGTACTTACCCGCCTGCACTTCCACACCACTACATCCTTGAAACCGTTTCTGCAAGTAAGTTTTGAACAACTGTGAAATACATCGGTTAGCCTCTCTTACTGCACTATAACTCACAATGTGCATTTTCCATCCGGCACGTTGAATAAACGTTTCCCTTTTCCATCTGGCACATCCTGACCTAACAGTGACCATTTCCCATTTACCAGTTCCCATTTACCAGTGACCACCGAACCTCTGTGGCTAATAATCAACCAGCCAGTGCCAAGCCATCAGGCGATTTCACGGTTTTTATTCCAGTCTATTTTAGCATACCAAATGGGCCACCTTCTATGCTACCTTCCTGCCGTTAAGCATGTGTTTTCAAAGAATAAGTTGTCACAATACAAGTAGCTGGTTTTGGACCAAAATTCATGATTAATTTCATAATTTGTCATGTTAATTTTATCAACCTGTTTGGTTTTTGATGAGGTTTACATTCTTTTTAGCTTATTACTCTGCAAGAGTTTGGAATTTTGTTTCTCTTGATGAATGATTATGCCGTGGATATTTTAATTTGGCAATTGTTTTTCAGGCACTGACAGAAGCTTAGAGATAGGCCTTACGTTTCACATATTGTTTGGATATTTAGTTACTGAAAAATTTAGTGTAATCATTTACGGTATTTATTTAAAACTTTATTGATTTGATTTATCACTTTAACACTGTCTTATTATTACGTCCTTTTCGTAATGTCCATAGGGATTTTTTTTTTGTGGGGGAAAAAGGACAAGCTTTCTTTCCTGTTGTCTTGCTAACTGTTGCACAGTTCCCGCATTAACATCATCAAAAATGTTATTGTGCTAGGTGAGAGCTCCTTTCTGACATAATCACTGAAGGGAGGACAACCACTGATTGCGTGATAGGCCTTCATTATTTTGTTGAAAGTTTGTTTGTGCTGCGCCGAGTCAAGTCTTGTTCTGGTAGCTGTTGGCAGTGACTAGTTTTACAAGTTATAAATTGCATCAAAAATGTTTTGTTCATCAAATTTTCCACAAAGAAAAATATTTCTGTAAGTCGTAAAGTTGGATGCTGAGAAATTTTGCTATCATTTCAAAATAGCAAATGTAATAATAATTTTGTTACATATCTCTTTACCAAATTCCCTAACCATTTTTTAAGGTAAAACAGCTACAGAAATGCCTTTCAATAAAATGTTCTATAAATCTATATATATAATTACACAAGACGCGGAACGCTGTCATCGGCAGCGCAGCAGCAATCTCCATCTGCAGCAAGCAGGACATATGATGCCATCTCCGCCATCTACCGACGGAATGGCAAATTATAAAAGTAGCAGCCAAAGCCCGCTAAGATAGTAGCTGCGCCCGGAACGCAACGGCCAGCAGCGCGAACATACGATGCCAACTACCGACCGAACGGCAAATTAAATGGGGGGAGGGGAGGGGGGGGGAGCGAGATGATGTGGAATGAGCGAGCGAAGCGAGCGACTCCGCTAGTAAATAAATAAATAAATATTTATTGCCAAAGAGAAGAAGCAACAGAAACAGGAAAGGTAAAAAGAAACCACTAACAACACCTTCCCAGGAAACATGAATAAACCCTATCCAAACCAAAGGTCCCAAATCGAGCACGTTTTTTAGGCTTAATTACTTAGTGACCATCCATGGAAACCAGCCATTGCCAAGGCTTTCAGCTGATTCCACAATTTTTAATCCCAACATATCAACCAACTGAAGAGGCCATGATTTATGTTGGTTGCAGTAGAAACATCCCTTTGTAAGGCACATGGGTGTGTGATACCAGGTTTTTTAACTCTATACCGATACTTTAATATTCCAATATTGGTAGCATAATACTTTCTCGATGCGTGTACTTTTTCGACACCGATACTTTATTCGATACCGTACTTCGAAAATTAAAGGAACTTAATGGATGGTAACCGATGAAGTGCTTAAAGGAAAACTCATAACGTTCAAGTCTTCGCAACTTCTTAATGATTAAAGGTAGGCCTAACACTGTTTAGATCTATTCACCATTAAGTGTACTGCATCGATACTAAAAAAATGTTTGATACTTTTTGATACCGTCGATACTACCGAAAATTCGATACCCAATTTTAAATTTCGATACCACTACCAACACCAAGAAAATATAGGTATTAGTATCGAAATTCAATAGTGTTGCACACCCCGGGTAAGGCAATACTGTTATTGTCTTTGTTGGAAGGATCTACAGTTCAAAATTTGTTAATTTTTAATCGTTTATTGGAAAATTAAGGTTTTTGATACATTTCATTAAACTCAAAATTAGAACATTCATGGATCTAGTGTCGTCTTAGAAACTCCATAATTGTGAAAATATTCTCTTCTTACCTGTTTGGAATGAATGCTTTTCCCAGTTCTTAAAATCTCAGTAAAGTGTTTAACCTTAATTTTAAGGCTGTATCGATACCAACTGTACCAATCCGACCAAAACATTTTGCTGATGCCCAAAAATTTAATCCCCGATTTTTTTTATAAGTGGGGTATATTTCTTCAAAAGCCCAATATTATTAAAGTAACATTTTAAAATAGTAAGTAACCAACATTTAAAATATAGCTGCTAAGATACTAAGTGTTTTCCTGAGCAAAACTCCGCGAACCACATGTTGTAATCTCAAACGGTTCCCGAAACCGCAAATTCACAAACACGGCAGTCGATCTGATCCAGTATCTGTATCGATACAGCCTTACTTAAGTCAGAAACATATGTTTGATTTACGGCATGATGGACTAAAAGTCAGCAGTGTTAGCAAGAGTGAGATAACCACCTATTCTCACACATCCGCTACCGCTACATTAAATACCTGCAGATTTACCAATACAGTATCTATATTAGTACAGCCTTAAATGTTATCGTCAAGTGCCAAGAATAGTTTGTGTATGCATCTGAGTGGTACTAAGGGCGACTTTATAAATTAAAAACAAACTATTCTTGGCACTTGATGATAACATTTAAGGCTGTCCTAATATAGATACTGTATTGGTAAATCTGCAGGTATTTAATGTAGCGGAATCAGGATTTCTTAGCAATTCTATTACAATGCTACACTTTACTACTGCTGACAGAGAACTTTTGTTTCCCTGCCAGCCGACTGCCACATTTCCGGGTATAGAAGTGAAACACGAAGCCCCATTCTGAATGAAATGCGTAGAGAACTTTGTGTTTCCTGCCTTCAGATTACCACGATTTCGAAAACAGATATTGTCCGATATCGGCTAGATATCTATGTTGGATCCTATCTCACTCTTGGTAGAAGTGATATCAGAACAGCCTTACTAAATTGTTTTTCTGTGTTTCAAGAATTAACTGCAAACATTGGATAAATTTGATATAGACATAAAACTCAAATACTGTACTTCAAACAAAAACTTTTGGAAAGCAGAATTTAATGCCGTGGCAAGGTCGGCTATTATTAGGCCCTCTGATGTTCTCCTCATGTTTGTCTGCAATTTTGAGCATTTTTTTTTATTATGCTAGAAAATTGATTGTGTACTCCATGGTCAATAGGTAGAGGTTTAAATTCAAAAATGAAATTTTGGTGCATTTGCACATACAACAAACAGTCTTGCAGAGCCCCTTACCGTTTTGGTCTGTAAGAATCTACCATGATTCTAATATAATTTAAAGGGTCTTGCCAATTTCTCACCAGTGGCTATACTCCTTAGTCAATTGTTAAAACCCATTTCTGTCTGTCAAGTTGCTTCTGAAATTTTCTTTATAATATCTGAATGAGGCTATTAAAACTACCTCAGAATTGACAAATCATAAAGTTACGTAAAGTTTAAATCTTTGATTTACAGGTGTGTGCCTTAAATTATCACAGGTCAAAAGTCTTTATCAGAAACTTGGTCCACACGCTAAAAATCTCATTTTTGCCCAATTTTGACCGAGTTTCACATTCCAAAATGCCATTTTAACCAGCTCGAAACAAGCTTTTCAATGGCGCAAATTTCAAGCCTCTAGCTTAAACCACTAAGAAGTTATCTTTCAAAAACTAAAAAAAAACATTTAATGCTAGAGGAGGCAAATAACATATATGTTTGAAAAAAATGTATACATATAAATATTTCTATAGCCGACAAAAACCGACATTACCTGCCTTTTATGCATTTCCCACCTTTGGGATGCTGAAATCCTAGCGAAACTTGTTGGCTTCCCTGCCTAGCTCGTAGCTCTCCGTCTGCGCGGACTTCGGCCTCCTTGTAAAAGCATCTTAGTCGGACCATGCTATATCGTTCTTCCTGGGGCTCCTACGCGTGTGGTTGCTCGTTTCTTCTCACCTAGCATAGGACCATCTCAGCAAATTTGGACCTTTACAGGCACTAGTGCAACACTTCTATCCCAGCCTGAAGTTTGGACCTTGGACCATTAGGCCTTCAACCTCTTTTCTCAGATTCGAGACCAGAATGGATTCACCGGTTATCATCGCTGCTGCAGATTCTTCTCTAGACCAAGATCTTCAGACCATAACGACTATGGCGCTCATTTCCTTAACGCAGCACCCGACATCTCTGGGGGCCCCGATTGGCTCATGTTCCACCTTGACACAAGTCCCTCGGCCACTATGGCTTTCACATGCCACCTCGTCGCACTGGACACCAGTCGCTCTCTAAAGCCGTTCGACCAGGGTCTTGGTCCCGAAGGTCCCAATCGTCATTTTCTGGAACTTTTCCATCAGACAGTTTCTGTTAACATCTTCTGGGGGCGCCCGCCCGTTTGTCACGACCTCCGTGCACATTCATGATGCGCCGACGTGGCAGTCTCCGTGGGTGGACCACACCTGGGCGGACTGGCAACGGTCCATACTCCACAGTTTCCATCTGCGGCCTATCGCCTTCTGATGGACCATCTCCACCTCTTCCGGACTTGGCTTTAACGGCATTGCCCATCCCTTTCACTCGGTTTCGGGACCCAGTGTTAACCACTTCAAGAACGGTCGCGATTCAGTGCGATCCACGAAGTGCGCCCGTCAGATGCTGTTTCCCGACCAGTCTGGTCCTCATGACTACTAATGCCCAACCAAGTGTTCAAAACAACCTCCCACATTTTCCTGTATCTCTTTCGCCGTGCCTGTTCTGTGAAAAGCTAGGTCTTGACCCTTTGGTCCCGCCTGGGCCCAGTACACCCTCCCAAGCCTTCCCCGTCTCTCCCCACTCTCTTCCTCCAGGTTCATCGAATTTCCTGATTTTGCGTTCTCGGTTGTCATTGACGATTTTTCGACAGTGTATTACCATCACAAGAATCACCAGGCTTCCATCCTGGACACAAGTGACCTCCACTGTTCAATGCCCATTATCGTCTCTACGGGCTTACGCGTCCATGGGCCCACATGTTGTTTCCTGCACTACCGTGTTGACGCTGCCTACCTTGGCCACTTTCGGACACGCTGCGACCATTAAGATCCCAGCCTCGGCCTCCTTGGCCGTTTTTCTGGTCGCTGTGCCTATTTTTTGCATGTAACTTCATCCAACCTTGTTTTCAATTTAAGTGTACTCCTTTGCTTCCATGACGACACAAAAAAAAAAAAAAAATTAAAAAAAAAACGGCGCAAACAAAGCAAACAGTACATATTACGATGAACAACACCTGAACAGAGCAGGCCTGTCTCAGGTGAGGAAGAGGAATGATGTTCATCTAATGCACACTGGACAGCTGAAAAGCCAAACACCAACGCATTCATAACCTATGAGACCAGTGGACCAGCAGCCTAATGGACCGAGAACCAGTGAACCAGGGGCCCATCTCCTTCCTGACTATTCTTCTGGATCCGGCATTTGCCCCAACTGTTATCACATCTGTGATGGACTGAGTGCCACTAATCCTCACTCTCAAGGAAGGGGATGGGGACCCAAATTGACAGACCACAAGCATTTCGGTACCTCACCATGGTCCCATTACCTTACTAAGGCGCCCGTCTCGTCATTTTGCCTCCTTTTGCGACGCTAACGATTGCCCTTTTCATCCAAAGATCGCCCTTTTTGCCTCATTGGCTCCCTGGATTCCTCTTCGGTCGCCATTGTTTAATGGCAATTGCATCGCTATTCGCACCATTTCCTTGTTCCACTCCTTCGTACTTCGTCATGAATCCTGGGAACCCTAATGACTCTCCCGACCCATCAGGCAATTTAGAAGGCCAGGATGGACCAATCCCCACAGTGTACCTAGATACCTTCCGTGCAGAGAGCCCAAAACGTTGCCGCCGCCCAGGATTTTTAGTGCCATGGCCTCACTTGGACACGCATTTCGTCTGCCAGTACCATTGCTCCTGCGATTGGTACACTAAGAAGTGTTCAATTTTCAAAACAATTTCAGAAACGAAATGGTTAGAAATCTTGAAACCTCAGCAACAGTCCTGTGCCAGGTCTGCCTTGAAGGCCCAGAAACAGGCCAGTAAAACAGCCCTTCAATATTCCACTACTACATAGCTGCAGCTAGTTCCCGTGCCGGACTCAGTACGTCGAACAGTCAGACAGCCACTCCTTCAAAGAAGACTGCACCAGAGCATCCTTCGGCCCACTTCCTTCAGAATAGTGAGACTCTATTCAAGCCATCACCAACCACTTCACAACGCAAAAACAAGTCCACAACCGGCCTCCCGACCAAATATCGGGGCCCTGTCTGTAAGCCTACTCATGTGTCTCAGTCTGGTCATCAAGATATGCCGACTACCTTCGTCCCGCCAATGAACATTCGTGTTAGCACAACCGAATCAGCACCGACAGTGCCTCTTACTGTGACTGCCTCTTCCGGACTGTCTTTTAGGTCAGGTGCTCTGTTCCCAACTTCATACGCTCTACGAGCCTCTATTCTACATGGCCTGCAACATTCCCCTGATGATTTGGCTCACCTGGACGTGAACATTACCAACGAACACAAAAACCTTCACGCAACAAATATTACGCTTTCGCAGGCGAACCATCTGTGACAAAGAATCACTTCTGTGCAGTCCGAGGTTATATTTGTCAAGCACAAGATTCGCTGGCTTTCGCCGTTGCCGTCAACACCACCCTGGTGTACACAGCATTGTGTGAAATCTAAAATGCGTCGGTCCCCTTATGGCCGAAGTACAACAGCGTCCCGGCCCAGTCGCCCTGTCTCCACCAGCTTCACGGTGCCTTGGACCACAGCCACTTCATCATCTCAGAGTCTGCGTCTCAAAGAGTCCTCTGTGCCACCGAACATCAGCTTATACAGTCCGCTATCATTACCTTCAGTGTAACATGCTCCAACATCTTCCGGCGAACAAACGCTTTATCCGAACGTCGATCACATTGTCCGTTCTTGGTCGGCAGCGTCCTCTTCGACCGATTTTAAAGGCCTAAGTGCATATAGCGTACGAAAATTCGATGATGCGGCCAGTTTCGTTCCAGTTTTTTCAGGGATCGCCCACTGGTTGAACGTGTTGACCAGACAATTAATTACCTTGCACCCCATGTCACCAATTGGCTAAAGGAGTTGCCCTTGTGTTCCGAGCCCTTCCGTAATAACTTATATTCATCCGTTTACTGATACACATGTGCGTCGGGTTGAGGAGCCGTTCCCACACTGTTGTTAGCTGCTGTTTGTTCTCTGCAATTCTCCAATTCCATCCTGGATGTTTTTAGAATCATCTGATCCAGTCATCCCTTCAAATTCCTTCCAACATCATCTTTGGGACGACCAAGCGCCCAGCTATGCCGTAGCATCAATAGTTTTGCCCATGTAATTACACTGTGGTGCCGGCTCCTCAAGGCTTTCTGTTTCGTCCCCAATATATCTTCTCTTTAGCATTGCTTTCTTCATTGTTTTAACTAAGTTCAACATTAGTTTTGAACCGGCGGTTCTTACCTAATTATGAATAGCTGCCATATATCATCCATCCGGCAATTATGGCTCCAACGCGACCAGTAGGACACTGCGCTTGGGCAAACTTGACTGGTCCCACGGGTGACAAGCTCACCGATGCCATCCGGCCATTAACGGTCGGCTCTCAAAGATGCGCCCATTCCACGATCTTTAAGACGTCACATTATGGACATCCTAGTGCTTCCTACATCACTTAAGGTAATGTGAGCTACGTAGCTTTAATTAACCTTCGCCTAAATACATAAAGCATCCATTAGTTTCCAGCATGTAACAAGGACCAAAGACAATGACAAGGTATTACCAAAACAAGGCTACCACAGAATGGCTGCCGCTGGGACCATTGGACACCTACCGCGCCTACACTGACTTGTCGTTCATTGATTGTGTCTTGGGCGCAACAGTTGGCTGCTGACGAAACAGGCCCCACCGCCACACCACTAAGATACAAGCGACCATAGGCGCTCATCTCGGATCATCAGTAATGCCCATTTCGTGCACGGCGCCGGTGCACGAGTCCAACTACTATATGCAAGGACCACATGCCTCTCACTCGGGCCCGCAAGACGAATTATCTACAGCAGCACCTCATCATTTAGTTAAACTAATGGATGGCTTACGATTCATAGGGTCTGTCAATTCTGGGCCAACCAGCTCATAGTGCTGGAATTCGTTACCATGGTCCCACCGCCATATGTGACGAGGTCTTCTAAACGCATAAAAGGCAGGTAATGTGTATTTTCGTCGGCTATAGAAACATCAAAATACCAGGGCCACTTGGATGATTTTTGTTTCTATTGCCTAAACGAAAACATACATTACCTTTACCCGCCTGGTCTCCCCTCTTTAAGAATTACTATGGTCCCAACTTGGAGGAAAAAAGATGAAGCATGGTCCAAGCATGGTAGCTCTCCTTCTGCATGCACAGAAGGAGAGCTACGAGCTAGGCAGGAAAGCCAAAAAATTTCGCTAGGGTTTGAGCATCCCAAAGGAGGGAAATGCATTACATGTCAGTGAAATGTGGTTGTTTAAATAAAATAAACAAATAAAATGCCTGTTTACCTGGTGCTAAAATTTGCAACCTTACCGTAAATCAAATAAATTTGTTTACAGAACTAGTACATAGATTTTATTTTAGGTACTGCTTGGCAGGAAAAAAAATAATAAAAAAAACATTGTTGATCTTACTGGTATCCTGGTGACTTAGTAATATTCTTTTTGTTAGACGATCTACATAAAAGAATTGTAGGAATTTTTCAATTTACTAGAAGTGGAAAATGCAACAAACATACTGTTAGAGAATCTACAGAATATTCAAATCAGTAATCAGAAGAGAAATAATAAATGAAGTTGTTTCTTAGTTCAGTGAGTAATGGCTTCAACGTAAACTATACCCGATATCGTGTAACAGTGCACCAAACCATTTACCAAACATAGCACAGATTGCTTTACAGAAATAAGGGTATTAGAAACGGACAGTAAAAATGTTCTAAATGGTTATTTAGAAATGGACATTAAAACATTATTTAACAAAATTGTATCAAAATTCGTTAGCGGTAAGCTTGACATGAAAAAAAAAAGAAATTTCCTGGATTTGGATTTTTCTTGCATTTTGTGGAAATTATGGTGAATGAAATATTTATGTTGCAACTGTTTGTAGGTCCAACCAACATTTCCAAGATGGACTGTAAGCTTACTACGGATAATTGCCGCTAGTGTCATGACCATACACTACGATGAAAGTGCATTTGTCCGGGTGAGAAGTAGTGCAATTTCTTTTTTTTTTTTTTTTTTGGTAGCATTTAACCAACTATAAGAATGAATTGGTTCTCAAAAATGTTTTGGTTCCTGTCAATTTTTTTATCGAACTGCAGGCTAACCAAAATGTCATACTTGCATCAGTGATGGTTTTGGAAACTGTAATGTATTTCTGATCAGGGTATTTGTTCATGCTAGCATTTGACATATTCATTTTTGACAACAGTTCATTTCTCAGTTGTGTTTTATAGTATTTGCATGCAACATTCTAGGGTCATATTGCAAAGCATTGCTGCCATGTAACGTACAGAATGAAATTGTTGTAATGAAGAACAATGTGAAGTCACTAAATTACTCAGTGCTTATCGTACAGTCATTTGTGAATCCAGAGAGCGACGTAGGTTGTCATGTCACTGTTATGTTTCATCAACCACTGGTTTGAACTAGAGTTGTATCTGCTCACCGTCAAACCTCCAACTTTCGTTTTTGATTAATGGTAGCAGTACAGATTACAACAGCACCCAGTCAAAACTAAACTACGCTACTCCCCCCCCCCCCAAAAAAAAAAAAGAGAGAGAGAGAGAGAGAAAGAACCCAACACAGGGCAGCTCTTGTCCAAGTGTGCTTTAAAGGAATTGAGACTGGCGGCAGCCACGGTGGCAGGTAAAAAAGATTTCCAAAGTGGAACAACTTTCTGAGAAAAAGTGATGTCTGATACCTAATATGGATTGATTGTGTAGGAGCCTGAATCCAGGAGTTCTGCTGTTGGTGGCGGCAAAGCAGAAAAGATCCGTGGGATTGACATCAATAAAACCAATAAGATTTGTTGTGTGAGAAGAATCTCCGCAGTTGTGCCTAGTTACAGCAGTTAACAAAGAAGATTCAGTTAACAAAGGCGTGTCAAAGTGGTCTACAAACTTTGGTTAAACAATGATGGCAAGAATTGATAATGGCAGAAGAAGCAAAAGTTTGGTAGATGCTTTCGCAATATTCGTCTTGCGATCGTCCAATAATTTCACCTCGAAATGGCTGAAACTGAACGGAAGTCTTGGGTGCTAACTGCTGCAGCAAATTATACTGAATTTAAAACTGGCACATGTTTTAATTTTAATTTTATATTTACGTACCTGTTAAAGGAAGAGAAAACTGAGAGGGAAATGGATAATTTTCTCCAGTGGCGTTATCCTCTCGATTTCCTCAGTCACACACTATGCCGCTATGTTGAGTCATGAAGGGAAATGCACCAAATGGACCAAATGGTAGTAAGCACATGGAAATGAGTTATTAGAAGAGGTTGTATTTATGGTCTGTTGGGCCAGAAACGTTTCTATGAATTACCTGTCAAGCAAAATAGCGATATCAAAGAAGGTAGCCACCAACATTCTCCTCCCAGCTGCAGTCACTCAACCTTAATGAAGTGCAATTTATCACTTTTTTTTTATTGTATACTGTGGAATATTTAATCAATTAATCTAATTTCTGAGCCAATTTCTTTCATTGTCTGTGCAGAAAATGATATTTTGTGACAAAGCACTCGAGGTGGAGGCATTAGTCCAGTTGTCACAAAAGTTTAATATGAAAATATTGAGTTTTCTGTGAGCATTTCCTTATGGCGATTCAGTTTATGGCAAGATTTGGTTTTCGTATAACTGAGAGTGCTAAAGTGATTAACGATTAGCACTGGTTAATCTTTACACACTGGAATAAATAGTAGTTATACAGGGTGTTCGGAAATTGGTGTCAAATATTTTGAGGGTCCGCTGTGTGATCAAAGATAAGAAGAAAAAGTCCTATAAACATGGGTCCGGAAATGCACCAGTCTTTAGTTACAGCCCCCCCAGGTTTGGGGTAAACAGTTCTTAAATACCTCGTAATGATTCACCGTTTCCATTCCAAACTCAGGATATGTGCCATATCATACCTGGTATTTCAGTACTTCATAATACAGTATTGGGTCGCACAACTTATCAGAGGGAGAGGTAATTTTCTTATGGGGGGGGG
>JAHWFP010091676.1:1071-20225 GCA_023313725.1 Lithobius niger | reverse complement strand
AAATATTGGAGGGTTCGTATCTATCTTTTAGATGCTTCCATATTTTTGATGCGTCAGTTAAATTTCTTGGCACTTGAACCTTGACGTTATCTACAGCTAGCAATATTAGGCCAGATGCTTTTTCGTTAGCTAGTTCCCATTTTGCTAATTCCCTTTCGTCAACAGGTTTATCTTTTCCTGACATCAACAAATTCCAAACGCCCTGGTGCTTAAGCAACGCTTCTACCCTGCCTGACCAAGTAGCATAATTCTTTCCATCCAGAAGCTGTAAATTTTGGATACTAGACATTTTTAAAGTTGCTTCTGCCATCATTAAACTTCAGCTAGTACACACCTAGGCTACGTGTAATCCCTTTAAATTATTCCAGAGGGATTACTTGCATTCTTCTTGGTTTAAAAAAACGTTAACACGCCATTCTATACTGTTTGGTTGGACTTCGCAACCGTTGACAATATTTTATACTTGCCTTTTAGGTCCTGCTGCCTGTCCTTTGAAGCTGTCGTGTTTTCTGCCATTTTGGAACGTCTTTCCCAATCTTGTCGTGGCTCCAGTCTTGACTGACGGCGAATACCACTGCATACGAGCATTATTTCCGAAGAAATACCGATGAATAGCGCCCGAACATTTTTCGTATTAGGTTTGGGAAGTGAATTAACATTTTTACGTTCTGCCTAAAAATTTACACGCTCCTGTTACCAATTGTTAGAGGTGAGTAATTTAACTGCGGCTGTGTGGATCCTTTCAAAGACATTAAACTTTGTAACTCTAAATAAGAGTTTAATAGGCATGACAGAAAAACTACATGATAACAGTTATAATTTAAACTTTACATAATACAGAAAGTTGGACAGTTAGCAGCTTAGGGCTGCTCACGTAGGAGGCTGGGTTGGAAATAAAGCTTTCACAAAACGTTCGTGACGTCGCCTTCCAACTGGTTTATTTACTTCCGGATTCCTGGCCTGGAACTTTCTCTGAGTTTCTTCTCCAGGAAACCGGTACTGCCCATGTGTGACATTTCACTTCTTGTTGACTCAGGAACTGGGGATTGATGTACAAGGTCAATAGCTCCTGAAGTCACAGACATGATTAATTTACACAAATCATGGCGCTGTTCATTTCTGAACAAGCTGACAGGTATAATTTATGGTCGCTGATTAATTATATTTCCAGTAAAGTGCCCGTTGTCTTACATTTGATTGTAAAAAAGAAACAACTGAGCACGATAAGTTAGTTTCGTTTAGTTTAGGCCTATGTAAATTTTAAATTATTTTTTTCTGTTTTGTTTTGTTATTAAAGTAAAGTGAGCGATCTCCCTGTTGCTCCTTTCACGGATTTTCTTCCTCATAAACAGTTTAGTAGACGATGAGATTATTTATTTTAAATAAGTTACAATTACAATATATCACTTCGATTTAATTGTGAAACAGAACCAACAAGTTAACCAGGCTGAGGGTGGATGGGCTAACATGGCCGACGATGTAGACGAGCTGTTGAGAGACCTGTTAAACTTAAAAATTTTAACGGGTAGTGAGGTAAACTTTGGCCTTGTGTCAGATGATACGTTTGTTAAGGCGGTGAAGGAGCCAAGGAAGCGAGGAATTTGTGAAGTGCGTGTTCGTAAGTTTGGTGTTGACACTGAGGTGGAGAGAGTCAAGATGGCGGCGGAGGGATAGATGGCGCCGATGGACAACAAGTCGGGGCGGCTGGTGACCTGGAGAAAGAGAAGGCAATGGATAAGGAGGCTGCTGTGAAAACGGTAACCAAACTGTTCAGCGCAGCGGTTGCGGGACATGGAAATAGCATGTGGGGCAACGGTGACGTTGAATCTGATAGCACGAGGGACATACCGGAGCAGAGTCAGAAGTCAAAGAACCTACAGGCCCTGAAGAAGCTTTATGTGGGCGGCCTCTCCAATATACAGCTGCCGCGCTCCGTTGTCATGGTGTGCAATACGGCTGGTAGACCATATTCCACAACCCAAGTGTACTTAGCTGTGGAGCAAGTGGTTGGTGTAGGTGAAATTGCGGCGATTGGCTCATTGAGAGCTGCCCACACATTTGAGGTTGAGCTGTGTACGTGGGCAGCCAAGCAAAGATTGCTACGGGCTGCTATTATCATTAATGGTTAACCGGTCGAGTTTCATGACCTGCACGAGAAAACCGTGCAGGCCAGACTTCACTGGCTCTCCCGTGGAGTGATGCCGCAAGAAGTTGCTGCTAGCTTGGCACGAATCGCGGTATTAGAAAAACATTCGTTTGAAAAACTGTTCATCAGGGTAAAGCCGGTTTGTGAAACCTGAGTTAGGCAAGTGACCTTGCGTTTGCGTGAAAGAGTATCTATTGAGGACGTGCCCGATCTTGTGATTATAAAAGGCATTCAAATACTCGTGATTGTCGGCGATCGCGCGCCCAAGTGCCTCCGTTGTGCGATGCGTGGGCACTACCGTCGTGCGTGCGCAACCTGTGGTGTCTGGGGCGACCCGCGACAGCTCTGCATCCATCTCCAAGAAGCAGTCCGAGAGGCTGACTTACGGAAGCAGATGATCCAGCGTGCACCAGAGCAACAAGTTAACCAGCAGCATCATCAGCAGCACCAGACCAAGCAAGTTGGGCAGCAGCCAAGGAGTAGTTGGAGCTATCCTCCTTAAGCAGCAGTGCCCCTTGTTTAACGGAGGTTGGTGAGTTAAGGCCGGAAAATCGGGGGAAAGTCAATGATAATCAAGGCTCGTAAAGGGGTGTGTCAACGAGTGGGAATGACCAAGATGGCAACGGTGGTCAGAAGAGGAAGAAGTCTGTCCAGTCACCAGCCAGGGAAGAGATGTGTGTTGAGCAGAGCGTCGCAGTTGGCGCTGGTGAGGATTGTGTGATGGACGATGCATCGGTCAGTTTGCCAATTGATCGGTCAGTTGTCTGTGAGATAGGTGACACTCAAGAAGAGTGCCAAGAGGAAATTCGGGCTTGTATCCAGAAAGAAAGCGAACATTCGTATGCAATTGTGGAGGAATGTTATTTGGGCCTACTTTCTCTAGACATCATGGATTTGCAAACCGTTGGTGAGGTTGATAACAGCCAAAATGTAGTTAGCAATAGTGAATTGGGTGTGAGTTGGGGTGATAGGGTGGGGTGTAGTGAGGGGGCCCTAACCTAATCATTCAGCAACTTCGGTATTGTAACCTGGAACGCTCGTGGGATGTTGGGTAAGTTGGGAGAGTTGGACAAGCTGTTTCAGCATGCTAGTATCTTGGGTGTGCAAGAGGCAATTAATATGCCTGGATTCGACGCTGCTGCGTGGAAGGCGGATTTTATTTACTTCAATGTTAAAGTAGGTGTCTTTATAAAGTGGTCGGTACCGTACCTCCGTATTACTATGAGCCACAATTTACCAAGAGTGGATGCAGTTGCATTAAAGGTGTGGATGTATGGTCGTTGGTCCTCTGTCGTGTTTTTGCATGTAACTGGGAGCCCTTCTGTGGCTGACTGGACTACGTGGTTACGGAAATTTCCGCCACCAGTTGTCGTAGAAGGTGACTTCAATAGTCACCACTACGATTGGGGCTCGCTTCACGTTGATACTCGCGGTCGTAGATTAGCAGAAGCCATCCATGCCTGTGATTTGCAGATAATTCAAGATGGTAGTCCGACGTTTATCCGGTGGCAGCAAGGTCGAGTACAAGAATCTGTTCTCGATTTTTTCGTGTGCTCGGCCAGTTTGTGGTCACAGTTTTTGTTTGAGGTCTCTGACGACTTACACGGTAGCGACCATTTTCCAGTTATTCTGCGTTCACGCAGTACCGTTGTTCCGTCATGCTCTCTGCCTCACTCATGTCCCACAGTGGATAATGGTATTTTTGCAGAGTGGGTGGGAAAGCATGTTAAAAATAGGCGTGTCAGTAGTAGGGGTGTGTTTCCAAGTGCTGCCAGGGTGCACCCGACATGGTGGTCACACCAGTGCACTGTCGCGGTCAGGGATCGTAAACAAGCTTATCGTAGGTGGAAACGGGCTTCATGCGATGAGCACTGGTGGGTCTACAAGGGAAATGCACAGGAATCATGTCTTGTTCTCAGGCAGGAAATGGAGGGTCACTGTGACAGGCTTTCCGTGGGAGTGTGCTGAATTGCATGCTGCTCTCTCGAAATGTAGGAGCTCTAGTGCACCGGGAATTGATGGAGTCAAGTATGATGCTCTCAAGAGGGTGCGTAGAGGAAGAGGCCGTGCTGCTTGCTGTGTTTCAGGACCTCCTGGATGGGGCACCGGTACCGCCATCGTGGTTGTTTACAGTGCTTGTCCCGGTTCACAAGCAAGGCAGTGTTAGGTCTGAATTGACCAACTACCGGCCAATTGCACTTCTGTCGTGCGCTTGTAAGGTCCTGTAGAGGATGGTCATTCACCGGTTAGAGTGGCACCTTGAGTTTCACAACTGTTTGGCTGGGGTGCAGTTTAATTACTCGCTGAACCGGAGCGTACAAGATGCTGTTCTGTTCCTGCTTTCCAGCATCAGAGAGGCCTGGATGCAGGGTAAGGTCGTCTTGGCCATCTTTTTGGATATCAAGGCGGCCTACGACACTGTATCCATATGGTGGGTAGTGTCGTCATTGCAAAAGATGGGTGTTGGACCACGGCTGGTACGGATTATTGCGACTCTTCTTGGTGAGCGTGCGTTTGTGACGCGAGTTGGGAATTATTGGTCGTCTGAGGCGACTACTGATCGAGGACTTCCGCGAGGCAGCTGCCTCAGTCCTACTTCGTTTGCAGTTGCGATCAATGACGTTCTTGTGGAATTGGTTGTGGACACAGATGTCGTATGTTATGCAGACGACGTAGCAATCTGGTTTGTAGGTGATATTTTGGGAGTCCTTGAGGTTGAAGCGCAGCGGGCGCTTGACAGAATCAGCTCGCTCTTCTGAATCAGCTCGCTCTTCTGTGATCGTGGCCTGCTGCTGGCTCTGGCGAAAACGGAGTTGGTTGTCTTTTCCAGGTTGAGACATGTGTTGCAACCGCAGTTTGCTCTTAAAATTGGTGCGCAGGTCGTTAATCCGAAGCCAAGTGTCAAGTACTTGGGAGTAATTTTAGATTCGTCCCTCCCTTGGGACTTGCAAGTTGCCAGGGTAAAGGCTAAGATTCTGGCATGGGTTTCGATACTTCGAGTGCTTGCTGGCCGTGATGTGAGATGAGGAGCTATGCTTGCGATGTACAGAACGTTCGTCCGCACCCTTATTGACTACACCCTGCCTTTTCTGCGTGGCGTCAAGCGTCATGTGCATGGTCTTCAAGTCGTTATGAACGAGTGCCTTTGGACAATCACGGGTGCACTGCCTCCACTGCAGTTCAATCTTTGTGGGTGGAATGCGGTGAACCGCCCCTTGAATTCAGGTCCAGAGAACTACTTGTGGCTTTGTGTCTCTGCAATCTTAGTAGGGGTGAGAGTGATCCGGTTGGCAGGATTCTGATGGATTATGTGTCATTGAGTTGCAAAGCGCGTGAGCTGCTCGGGGAGGCAGGTGCGGGTGTTACCCTACTACAGAGTGTGACTGGTGCTATGATGAAGGTTGGATATGCAACGCCGCTTAGCCCGTGGATGTGGTGCCCGGACCTGCGCGCCTTGTCTGAGATGTCGTTTGTAGAATGTGAGGTGTGCTGTGACGCATCTTTCTCCCAGCTTACTGGCACTGGCGGGATTGGTGTTACAATCCCGTCACTAAAGGTTGCGGTCAAGTGGCGAGTGGCGGACGTCACGTCTAGCATGATGTGTGAGCTGCTTGCGATATCCGTTCCCTTAGATGTAGCTTTGAACTTGCAGCTCCCATCGTTTTGTATTCTGACGGACTCTCTTTCGAGTTTAAGGCTGCTTCAGGGGTCCTGGGAACATCTGGAAGTTCACAATCCAGTGGTTTACACCATTGCATGGAAATTCTGGACTGCGTTGCAAGCCGCCACTGTTACCTTTAAGTGGATAAGGGGTCACAGTGGAGTTCGTGGAAACGAACTTGCTGATGGTCTTGCACGTGAGGCTACGTGTGGGAGCTGTAATGAGCTTGTTCCAGTGCTTTCCGCCCGCATGCGAAGGTCTGCTATCTGCCGGTGGACTATGGCCTCCTGACAGAGGGCGTGGAACACTGCCACAGTGGGCAGAGGATTTTACGCTATTTACCCAGAGTGTGCCTAGGTCTCAAACATTGACAAGTTAGGGTCTAAGGATACTAAGGTTCTTTCCAGATTGCGCACTGGGTTAACGTTACTCCGCGCGCATGGGTTTAAGTATGGATGGGTTGTATCTCCTCTCTGTCCTGAATGTCAGGTCGAGGAGACACCGGAGCATGTGATCTTTTTCTGTCAAAAATTTGCCAGAGAGTGGATGCGTCTTGCTCAGTGGATGCGAGCTCTCCCTGTTTTTTCTGACTTCCTGTCTCATTCGCGTGGTCCCAGTCCGGTTGCCAGGTTGCGTGCAGTTGCGCCATTCTGTGCTGAATGTAGGCTTGTGCTAGTGGTCCTCGTGCTTCCCCCTTCCTCCCCCCTCTCTTTGCGTCACTCGGTACACAGCGGAGCATATGGCATCACCAGGAGCTGCGACGTGTACACAGCGGATGACTCAACAGGCCATTGTGCACAGTGGATGGGATGACTGACAGCCAGCGGTGCGATGTGGTGTGGTGTGGTTGTGGTGGCATGATCCTGGGCCTTGTTGTGTACGCAGTAGAAAGTTGGTATTGTCATGTACATAGAAGTTGGCGAGTCCAGCCTTGCGCGCCGTGGATGTGACATCTAGCCTGTGGTAGGGTGTGCGCAGTGACAAGTGCGGTAGTGGAGCAGAGGAGGATGCTAGGATATAATGGTACCAGTGATGACCAGTGGTATAGTGGCACCAGTGATGACAGTGGGCTCGTGATGGTGGGCTACGGTTTCCTTGGTGTGACATATGTCGGTTTCCTTGGAGTTGTTGTTGTGATGTTACGGGGTGGTATGTACAGAAATTGTGTTGTTGTTCGAGTGTTATGTAATAGTTTGTAAGATTAGTTGGGGCATTCGACTTGTGGTTCAGGCCTCAATACAATCAAAGGAAAGGAAAGGAAGGACAATTATGTTGATAACAGATGGCGTGTTTCCAACGTTCATGAAAATAGCATTACAAATTATTACAATCTTTGGTTTTAAAACATCCCCAAATGCCAAACCATAGAATGCACCTATTGGAGTCAAACGTAAACTGTATGTCTAATTTCAAGCATATCCGTCGCATAAATTATTTTACCTGAGTGGCAATGGCAGTAGCAATGGTCAAGTTTTTGATTTAACGTCTGAGGTAATAGTCGGTGGGAACAGCTTGTCAACTATTGTAGCAATTTGGTTGCAGCCATTTTTGCTCTGATATCACTACTTTGATTGGCTGAAACTTGGCGGGTTCTTTCATCTTTGTGGGTTTTGTTTAGATATCACTTCTTTTGTATTTTTTTTTGATAGCATCTTATTTTTACCGCTGCCCAGTTATCTACTATCTGGCCAAGTTTGGTCGAAAAATATTGAATAGGACTGGAGATATTATTTTTTTTATAGTTTTGCTGCAGTGAGGACTTCTATCATATAAATTAAAGCGTTTGCTGATTTTATTTGTTTATTTTAGAGCCCTGGATTCAAAATCAGTAGAATAACAGCCAAAACAATTAGATCAACTGTCACGAACCAGAGCCAGAATTAACCAACCAATCTAAATTACTAAAACTACTACACAGAAGACACTGAAGTCCCACTACAGACACTAGCGCATCTCATCTACTACTGTACACAAAAACCTCACTGAAGACGCACTGCATTTACTGCCCTACTCCTCTCACAGGCGTACTGACACCGTCCTGAGCAAACATTGGTACATCCAGCACTCTAATACCATAGAGCTGAGTCACAACAAGATTCTTTGAGAGACTAAAGTCAGGACCATCACTGTACGAGCAGCCCTACTTACAGACACACTGATACTGCTCGCAGCACTCATCAGTACACACAAAAAGCAATGTATACTAAGCTACATCTGGGTTACAACAGAATAACTGAGAGAGAGCAAGAGGCGCGTGATGCGATGAGAATGAGGCTCCACTTGAGCTAAAAGATGGACACGCGTCAGAGTACAGAAGCGCACTACAGCCTGAAGATGCCGAAGAGTCTCCTGAGATGTTGGGGAAATGGACAGGAGATGGCTAATGCCCATAGACTGCAACACTCGACGCTGAATAGCATACTTCGGATATACAAAAAGAAACAGAAAAACAGATTCATCAACACCACAAGAAGAACACAGCAAAGACACAGCCCAACCCAGACAAGGAGCAGCTAGCTGAATATGACCTGTACTGAGACGAGAGAGGACACGAGCATGAAAGGCCGTAAAACCATTAAGAACAGATCGCAGATTGCACTCAGGATGAATTCGAAAGAGAGTGTGGTTGGTCTCAGCAATGCGGCAATCATTCTGCCACTGACCGAGCACCCACAGCTGCAGAAGAGCTGAGCTCGCCTTTGGGTGAACGGACTAAAGAGACACAGTCTCGACGCTGAGACGCCGCCTCCTTCACAAGCGTATTAGCAGTCTCATTCCCACTGCAACCACTGTGCCCGTGTACCCAGGCAACAGAGAACACTGAAGGAACGAGAGGCTAGCCAGAGTTTCCAGCACACCTCAAATATCATGGGATCACGCAGATCCAAACTCAGAACCGCATGCTGCAAGGCCAATAGGCATGCACGCGAATCAGTGAAGACAATAAATTGGGGTAAAGTAAGATCAAGAATCACATCAACTGCAACAGAGAAAGCAACAAGCTCACACAGAAAACTTGATGACATATCACCCAGAACCCTCTTGACACAAACTTTGAGGGATGGAATGAAAACCCCAATCCCACCAGACCTCACATCAGGCAGGAAAGATGCATCCCAGTAGACACTACACGGAAAGATACAGCTAATGAAGACTGTTGGCAAGTCCGCTGCACCAAATCCAGGGACATGGGGGGCTCACAGAAGCAACTGGTGCACTGGTAACAAAGCCGGATACCGAAGCAACTGATCTCCACGACCAGCTACACCCAGGCTTCAAGCATGCATAGTATGATAAAATTGCACCTACTGAGTTCTCAGCCCAACGACCAAGGTTACAAAGACACAGTGCACCAAGAAGGGTCTTGGCACGCATCTGCAATGATGGCTCACCTGCCGCAACGTGAAGGGCAGAAATCGGCGTCTAAACAAGACAGCACGTGGCTTTGCGCGAGGCATCATTAATATCAGTTTGCAAAGAACACACATGCTACGGAGGTGTGAAAGAAATGGTAGATGGTAATCTATCACAAAGCGGACAAAGGTGGCCCGAAACACAGTCATAAGATCCTTTCTACGAACAGCTAGACACTTTGAAAGAACCCGAAGGGCAGGGAAGTGGCTTGCCACACGATCCTCGAGTAAACGCACGTCAGTCGTCCACGACAGGGCAACATCCAACACAATACCAAGATATGTAACCCCAGCAGATACTTTTACCATTGCGCAGCCAACAGTAATGCTTACGAACTGAAGCTGATTGAGCAAAAACAATAAACCCTGTCTTCACTGGAGACAAGGAGAGCTCTCACTCAGCCAAGCACTGCAGAACTGTATCAACAGCTGCCTGCGCATGCACAACCAGAGTGCTTACATCATTGTCAATAAACCAGAGGGCAACATCGTCTGCATATTGACACTCTGTCCCATCTCTCCCAGAACACCATTGGTAGCTATGGCAAAAAGCACTGGACTGAGGCAGCTACCTTGGGGTTGGTCTCTATCAGTTGTCATAGTTCTAGACCAGTACTTATCTGACACCCATAGAGCAATGACTAAGCAGGGCAAGGACAACTGACGACAATTTCTTCCCAATACCCATGGCTGCTAAGGAAGCACCCACTCTGTGCTACAGTGTCATGCGCAGCACATATGTCCAAAAACACCGCCAAAATGTTTCCCTGAGTCCAAGCTTCGCGGATGCTCTAAAGCATAAACAAAATGGCACCCTGGGCACTCTGCCCTGGTCTATAACCGAACTGAACGTTAGAGACACAACCGTAATGTTCCAAGTGCCAAGAAAGTGGTAGTACCAACATCCTTTCATATACCTTACGAGCATAGGACAGACGAGCAATCAGCCTGTTCTTCATTAGGTCAGAACGTCTCCCACCTCTCTTACAAACAAGAATCAAAACTGTAAAAATCCAGGATGGGGAACCACGCCTCCATAAAGCAACCATGCCCTCATCAAGCAACCCCTGTACAAAAAGAAAGAACTCAGTCTTTGCAGTGGCATGCATGTCTTGAAGCTGACCATATGACAGCCCATCAATTCCAGAGGCACTCTTCTGCTTGCACTTATACAAAGCCGCATCCAGTTCGTACACTGAAAAAGGAACATCAGTCACCTGCGAACATAACGATCCGGGGAAACAACCACAGGCAAAGCATATACCTCAGCAAACCGATGGCGAAATGCCTCAGCTATGGCTTCTCCACGTAGAATAATATTGTCTGGGCCAAGGACTCAAGGAATCTCCAAACAGAAATCCTGCGGCCGCAGCACTCTCCACACTGAAGCTACTGAGTTGGATGACGCAATTTTAGCATATAAGCGCTCATCTGTGAAACATCTTTTCTTTGCGCAAAGTGAACGACGATTCCTTACATACTGCCTTATAGGTCAACCATCCACTTTCAGATGGAGGTCTCTTCCACAGAGCCAGTACACTCTTCTGTCATGGACAGCAATCGTACAAAGCCCGGTCCACCATAGAGGCCTGGCAGAAAGGGACACACATTCTCGTTGACCACGGGAACGGACAATCAACCATTTAGATAACCACAGAGCAAAAGAACCATTACAAACAGCAGCCCGTAAGCGCTGGCCCAGAGTCAAGAAGACACGGCCGGACCGCGTACGCAGAAGAATCGGCAGGTGATCACTACCACGCAAATCATCACACACGGCAAATTGGAAGGTGTTAGCAACTTCAGGGGAGCACAGGAAAAGTCAAGGACAGATGCTTGAAGGTGACCGCCATGGCATCTCACAAACGTTGGAGTGCCATTTTGTACAACTCTAAAATCCAACTCCTCAAGCGCAGAGGCAAGCCTCTTTCCTTTTGCATCACAATGGGACAAGCCCCGTACAGAGTGATGCGCATTGTAATCTCCTCCAATGACGCAAGGTTGCAGCTGGAACAACCACCGACGCCACACATATACAGATGGCCTAGCCGTAACATGCAAAAAAAACAACAGTCAGCCATATGTCTCCTGTCCAAACCCTCAAACAACAGGCGTCTTTTCCTGCACATGCACAACACTGCCATACCTGATATGGTACACACAACTTGATAAACACATTAATACTATTGCCATTAGAAGACGACACACAATCCGCATTGGTTACTGATATTGTTAGACCATGAGCCAATCTCACCTCCTGAACACCTAAGATGTCGACATGCTGCATTATGCTTTCAACTTCAGCCGCTTTGCCTGAGAAACCACTGACGTTCAAGGAGCCGAGAGGGCACTCACAGTGGAACTAAGTGATACCTCCCCCATCACACTCGCCTTTCACCTCCTCAGCACACTCCATAGCCACACCTACATTACTACTACTAATATCACTCACTGATTGACTCCCACTAAAACAGATGTCCGAAGACACACCATTTATGTCAACTTCTACCTCAACATTATCAATCACTACATAATTAAGGCTGCTTATATCAGCACTCAACACCAACTCCGTGTCACACACATCAATTTGAACACTTTCTACACTAGAAGCACTGACAACCTTACTTACAGACTCTTCATCTCCGCATGTACCATGCTTAGAGCTTCGTGAAACACGTTTCCACTTCACTGGTGGGGTAAAACCCTATTGTACTGACTTAACATCAGACACAGGTAGCTCCACACCATTACGATTGCCAGCTTAGGCATTGGCACTGGAACTTCGTTGTGGATTTGAGACAACACACGGATCCGTGCTTATTTCTCTGGCGGTGGAACTATCCGTAGCACATCTGCTAGTACCAGCACATCCACTAGTGCTGGAACCAATTGACACATTAACCATCGCACCATCACTTCTCGCCTTTTCTCGTTCAATACGAGATGCCATAACAGACCCTGCTGTTCTTCAATGATGGCATAAATACCGCGGGTCATGGAAACACCCAGAATCTGGGCATGGGACACTGGCACACCTGCACCAGAAGTGCACACGGATACCGCACCATAGGCACCTCGACAGACGATCTGACACAAAGACCAGCGACAGAATACCACGTATATGGACGATGTCCGGTACATAGTTTAGAATCACAGAATTTCTGAGCTTGAGTGTGATTATTCGGACACCAGTTTCACACACAACACGGCCAGAGACCAACAGATTCTCCCTGCTGTGACTCACCAAACTGCCAAACCTTTCAAAGGCAGAACCTATGTTCCTTTCAGAAATTCGTAAGGAAGCCAATGTAGTTTTGCGTTGACTTGCTGGCTTCCTAAATCATAAACTTGCGCCACTGCACCATTGACAGTAGAGTAGATACTGCAAGAAGCTTGCGCTTAGCAGATGGAATTTCAAAACAATTTGAAAAATGTTTCTGGCTCGTAACGAATAGACAGCGTCAATTTCATGAGTGCCGACGACGGATGCTGCCACTTCTAAAACATGTGCAGCACAATACAGCATTTTCGCTGCAGAGCAAAACAACACAACTGACCTCTCCATCTTGACATTGGTCAGAGCCCCCATAAAGGCGTCGTAGCCACATAATGTCATTTGAGTTACCAGGATTAGCATCTCTATTCTCCACACCTGTCACAACTATGCTAAACAGGCCTTTAACATGTGCCAACACAGACGCACGTTCTGATACTTTCTTTGGTATTTCACTGTTTAAATCATGATTGTTACTTGCTGTCATGTTTGCACCGTCACCTACATCTTCCATCATACCATGAAGACGCAGATCATGAATGGAAATTCCTCTTTTCACTGCTTCGGTGGACACTACAGCAAACACATTAGGAGAAACTAATCAATCCGGACGTTATTGTCCGTGAGCAACCCTGATACAACCAAAGTGTGCAGTAGCTTGTTCGTGTTGCCGATTATTTCTGGCAGTCCGTTTGGATTGTTGTGTTTGCATGCTGGGAATGCTGGTAATGAACTGGTGGATGGCCTTGTGCGAAAGGCTGCCGGCAGTGATGCTGGGTCCGTGGCTCTGATCCAGCCAACCCAGTCCAGGAGACCTCTCATGGCTGGGTGGCTTGCCGAGCAGTGGAATGAAGAGTGGCAGGCTGCGGCTGTTGGTCATAGTCTGTATCAAGTCCAGTCACAGTGCAAGCTGACCTCGGTTCTCAGCAGGCTGTCATTTTGAGCTGCAAAGACTGTTTCTCGCCTGTGTACCGGGCACTCGTTGATAAATGCCATCAGTTCTAGTTTGGGTGGGCGGACTCTCCGATCTCCCCAGTTTATCTGGTTGACTTTACTCATGGGCATTTCCACCTTTGCTGTCATGCTTTGGGGCGACACCGGGCGGCGTTGACAAACCACCTCCTGGCTAACCCCACTTTAGAGACTCTCTTAATCCTCTCTGGGGGTCGAAGGTCTCTTCACAAGTTGCGGGCAGTCACATGGTTCGCTGATACAACTGGATACCGGTCTAGGGCCTCACTCGTGGCCATCCTCGTTCTCCCCCCTCTTTGGCTGGGACCAGTTAGGTGGTGGTGCAGACTGTTGGAAAGTGATAGTGGCAGTTGAAAGTGTTGGTAGTATGTTGAGGGTTTTTGGTAGTGGTCCGGACTGTTGGTCCGTGATAGTGTCGGTTCAAGTTTGTTAGTAGTAAGTTCGTTGTTTTTTGGTGAGGTCTTGTGTGACTATGTATGACTGTTTCTTTTAGCAGACCACGATCCTGCGTCAATAAATTCAATTCACTTCTAATACAGAGTGATGCTTATTTTGGTCACCGGTGGCATTTTCCCAACATACAGAAAAATAACATTACAAAATAATTGCAATCTTTTTAGTTAATGTCTCCCCAAACGTCAAACCATAATAGGCACCTAACGAACTTAAAAGGGTGTTAAATACCAAAATGCATTCATATCTGTCGCATAAATTATTTGATATGAGCAGAATTAGTAGTCAGTATATGACTATAGTAGTCGGTAATCAGTAGTCAGCAGAAATCAACGATCTTCACGCACTTTTATCACATTGATACAGTTTGTGCACTTGATTGAAATACTACTATTGTTGTCAGGGCACAAAGACTATTGTTGTCTGTGGTCCATCGCTACTAATGCGTCCGTTGCGAAGCGTGCCACTGTCATTTCGTTTTACAAGGTCTATGTTCGCTCTTGTGCGGATTTTCATATCCCTGTTTTGGCCAGTTCTCGGCAGGCAATTAAGGAGGTTCAGGTTGCTAGAAATCAGTGCCTTAGAGTGGTCACCGGTTGTTTGCCGTCTACCCCAGTGCCTGCCCTACATGTGGAAGCTGGTGAGCGCCCTGTTGCCTTTCCGGCCAGGGAGCTGTTTGCTAGAATCTGTCTGCGGGACTTTGGGAGGGGCAAGTCAGACCCCTTTGGTCGTATTCTGTTGGACTATATGTCCCTGTCGGATAGCGGCCGTGGTTTGCTTAGTGCTCTAGGCCAGGGGGCCACACTTCTTCTGCTTAATGGGAAGGGTGGCTTTCCTACTCCGGTTTCTGTCCATCCACTGGCCCCGTGGCTGTGGTGTCCGGCGGCGGTGGCTTCTGTGCAGTCGGAAAGAGGCATGACTAGCCGTTCGGCTGTTCAGGTGTTCTGTGACGCTTCCTTCTTCGTGGAATGGGGGGGGGGGGGGGCGTGGGTGTCTGTGTTCCGTGTTGGCTGCTGGAATACTGGTTCTTTCTTCGCCCGCTCCCCTCGGCCTTCGTGGGGGAGCTTGCTGCTATTTCTGTGGCGCTAGGCATTGGTTCGGGTATGCGGTTGCCTGAGTTCTGCGTACTCACCGACTCGTTGGCTAGTTTTGGCTTCCTGAGGCATTGTTTTTTGTCTCTCCAATGTTCCCACCCGGTCGCTTTTGAGATAGGGTGGAAGCTGTTTGTCCTTTGCCAGCGCGGCAGGCCAATCTCCCTTGAGTGGACTGCAGGCCTCTCGGGCTGCTTTGGTAATGAGCTGGCGGACAGTCTCGCCAGGCAGGGCTCGGATGGTGAAGGGGTGTGATCAGTTTTGCCATGGGTCCCAGGGACCTACGGCTTGTGGTTGCGAGGATTGTTGAGCGTGAGTGGGCTGCGGAGTGGTCTGCCAGTCCAGTGGGCAGGGGTTTGTACGAGTTGCACCCAACCACAGCATACCCTAGGTCTCTTGACAGTTTCTCCCGTCGCGATGCGGATTTGCTCTCCAGACTTCGAAGTGAGCATGTTCAGCTCAGGGCTCACATGTTCAGGTTGGGGTGGTCTAACTCTCCTCTTTGTACCTGTGGATGTGGAGAAGAGACTGTACGTCATTTTTTGGTGGAGTGCCCTTTTTGGTGGAGTGCCCTGCCGAGAACTGGCCAAAACAGGGATATGAAAATCCGCACAAGAGCAAACATAGACCTTGTAAAAGGAAATGACAGTGGCACGCTTCGCAACGGACGCATTAGTAGCGATGGACCGCAGACAACAATAGTCTTTGTGCCCTGACAACAATAGTAGTATTTCAATCAAGTGCCCACAATGTAGGGGTCGACCCGGTTCGCGTAGCCCTCGGCGTCTCCCCACACTCGGTGTTAGGTATAGATCCCCTGCGCAAGACCTTGGGGTTTTGTAAGGCAACACGACGGTTCATCTAGAGTTCCAGGAGTCTCTCTTGTTCCCGGTACCTTGTGCATAAGGTCCAGGGTGCTTGATGGTTTTTGGTGGTTTGTAAGTTGCTTGGTTTACTGGTGGCATTTGGTATCCGTAGTCTTTAAGTAGGTTAGATGAGCACTTGGTGGTATAGGCCTGTACGCTCAAATAAAATAAAATAAAAATCAAAGCATGCCCATTTTCAACAATTTTCAAGCTGTTTCACACATTAGACACACGCCAAGTGGTAAGGCGGCCACTAGCAGACTGTGTCTTTTAACTGTAATGACCGTGTACCCGATTTCAGCCTACTGGTGTAAATTCCTCATGCGGTTAAAATGTTTGAAAATCGTTGGAGTCAGGTGTCTTGGGCCCAGTAATGAAGACAACTCAACATTAAAGTGTGGGAACGTGTACTTATGGAGAAAAAAAGTACCATCAATAACATTGATTTGTGTTACTGGCTAGCTAAGGAAAGGCCTCCCATGTTAATTCTCATCTTATATTAATAAACAAAAACGGAACGTTAAATGTTTAGAGTACGGGTCTAAAATTCAAAACCTAGAAGGAACACTGACTAGCTTTAACAGTCAGGGTCTAGGTGTAAAATTTTGTCAGTAAGAGGCTGGTATGCGTTAGACCCTTACTATCCGGTTGTTAGCTTAGTTCTAGTCTATTCGGACAGAACGTGTGTATGGGCCGTTGTAGCAGGTTTTCTTGGTTCTTAGAATATTGTTGTGGAACTTTAAGAACACAATTTTTTTTGTGAAGTTTTGCATTTTTCTTTTGATGCTTTAAAATTTTTTATTATATTTCGTAGATTTATAGTAGAAGGATAAGCAATAATGCTTGCTGCGAATATGCTGTCATGTTACTAAATCGAAAAATAATTTTCAACATAAAGCAAAGCAGAAACGTATACCATAGTAGGCTACCACTGGCTCATCACATGGGTCTATGTATGAGGATTTACAGTTTTACGTCAAAATGTATTTATTGCTGGCCACCGGGTATGGAGTAGTAAGGAGTAGTACGGAGTAGTAAGTAGTATGCTTACCAGCATCTTACTGACAAAATTTTACACCTAGACTCTGACTGTTAATGCTTGTCCGTGTTCCTTTTAGGTTTTGACTTTTAGACCCTTACTCTAAACATTTAACGTTCCGTTAATGTTTATTAATTCGTGTTACTTTTAGAATTTTAGCTAATGCAGTTGACGGTCAAAGTTGAGAGTTTAACACAGAAACCCTAGATTTGATTTGATTTATTTCTGTGGGCCTCGGCCTTCTGCCACGCGCCCAATTACAGAGAGTAGTCCTACAATCAAAAACACAATTACGGCAAACAGGAGAATCACCAATACACATGTATATACATGTGTGTATGCCCACTACGTCATACACACTACTCAGAAAAACCGTGTGGAACAAGGGGCAGGAGGAAGCAGCTAATGAACAGAAACCCTAGGCTGACTAACAATAATAGAAACAAATCCTTCAATCTTCAGTCTACGTCTTGCAGCTACTGCTAGCGTATGCTAATTGTCATTGTTGCATAATAACAATGCTTAAAACATTGTAAAACAATCAATCTGGTCGTTTAGAGCTCCGTAACCCCTAAACCACTTGACCAATTAGAAAAGGCCTTATGGAAATGGCACATCTAAGAACAATACTTGTAAAATGAGCTAAGAACAGCTTTATAGGGCAAATGGTTTGACCCGTTGAGAGGACAGACGAAACTACATCCCCAGAACAAGAACAAGCCTCTCTGTATCTCAGGTTTGGCTCGACCGAATTTCACAAATATTGGACTGCAGACAGGCCTTGACTGGTCAAGGCTACATTCCAAATTTGGTTTAAAGATGTTTACTTTTGGCGGAGTTATAAGCTCTCAAAGTTGAGAGTTTAACGCAGAGATCCTAGGTCGACCCTTACGAACACTGGCTATCGCCAGTGTTAATTATAATCCACCCAAAACCAAAACTGAGTATCATTCAACCAGGAAAAGGCCGCTAAGGTCAATCCTATTAGCCAAGTTAATCGCACTGACTAATAGTTCGAAAGTTAAGTGAAAACTTGAAGATTGCTACTCGCTGGTAGGGAAAGGCCGCCAAGGTCAATCCTATTGGATCTGGTACGGTTGCCCAACACTCAGTTGCCCGACAGTACTTTTGCCCGACTTCAGTTTTCCGACAGGTCTGTTGCCCGACTGTGATGTTTGCCCGACTGGTGAGTAGCCCGACAGTGATGTTTGCCCGACAGGTGAGTTGCCCGACGTTGATGTTTGCCCGACAGGCAGGTTGCCCGACAGTGATGTTTGCCCAAGAGGTGTGTTGCCCGACAGTGTTATTTGCCCGACTGGCAAGTTGCCCGACAGGTAATTTACTAGAAATGCACAAAACAAACACATACCACCCTAAAAAAATTTTAATAACGCAAACAGTTAACAAAGATTATATTTTTGTTAACAAAGCTGTTGACAAAGCAGATATAGAACTTTGAAGAAGGGGATAAGAAAATAAAAAAAGATTAAAAGGTTTTTTTTAATTGCAAAATTGTAATAATGTAATAGCTGATGTATTTGTTGAAAAAACGGAACAAAGCTGAAAAAAGCAGACAAAAGCTGTTACTTTTAAAAATTCTAAAATTCAATGAAAAATTGTATAATGAAAACAGTTAACAATGCTATTTTTGTTAAACGAGCTGAACAAAGCTATTACCAAAGCTAAACAATAAAGCAAGTACACAAAGCTAACACTTTTAAAATTTGTAAAACTCAATTCAACATTCATATAATGCAAACAGTTAACAAAACTGAAATTTATGTTAATAAAGCTGAGCAGTTAACAAAGCTGATATAAAAAAAAATTTCATTCAATGTAAAATTGCAAAAAGGAATAAATTCCTAAAGGAAAATGGTGAACGGGGTGAAGAAGAATTACATTAAAAAATGTAAGAGACGAGAGGAGAAACCGATGGTACAAGTGAAATGAAAGTCGGAACAAAATACATACATCCTGGCTGGGCATAAGCAGGTAGAAAAGAAAACGAAACAGACGGGGCTTGGGGAATGGAGTGGAGAGGCGACATGAAAAGACGAGGAAAGGCATGGGGGGGAGGGGGTTGGCGCAAAGAAAAAAACGTAAAACAGAGGTTTACTGAAAATACAAAAAAATGAGTTTTGTACATTTCTAGTAAATTTCCTGTCGGGCAAACATCACTGTCGGGCAACCTGCCTGTCGGGTAAACATCACTGTCGGGCAACTCATCTGTCGGGCAACT
>JAHWFP010091675.1:0-37408 GCA_023313725.1 Lithobius niger | reverse complement strand
TGTAATTCCATCACCAAATGGTTAAATGTAGCACCAGTGCAGTTCATCACAACCAAGTAAGCATTGAATAGAATGCAACAAAAAATTGTTTCATGTTAAAATAAATCGAGTACTTTCTATGAACAAATGGAAAATGTCTTCTGCTTGATTTCTGGTTTTACAAATGCGGCTATGTTAAAACTCATTTTGCCATGTAATGTGGGATTTTCAGATTTTAATGATGCAGCCATTGTAAAATCTAATCCGTAAATGATGTATGGTAGTATGTAAACACATTATACTACGAGAGTTCAGAAATTGGAAGCACCAAAAGACACACAATCTCGCAAAAAGAAGGAAATCAGTTCAAATTTCCGCAAATTTTTGACAGTTTGACTGGAGAGGATGAAATACGTCTCTGAACTTAAAAAGAGAACTTAACGCTACGCCAGAAAAGAAACAACCCAAAACAATTGATCTAGCGAATTTTTGGTGGTATTATATGCTTACATAAACATCCCACTACCTTCATAAGGCAAAAAGTATACGAGCACATACTAAAATAACGACTACATGCTAGAGTTCGTGTTTGAATTTCGGCGCTGTTGGCCGTTTGGATGGTGCTGCAATCTCGTGCTGCAAACTCGTGCTGCTCGTTGGTTGTTGAAGTAGGTTCTGTAGTTCCCGACTCCTACTCCAACAACAAACGAGCATCACGAGTTTGCAGCACGAGATGGCAGCATCACCCAAACGGCGAACAGCGCTGAAATTCAAACACAAACTCAAGCATGTAGTCGTCATTTTAGTACGTGCTCGTACACTTTTTGCCTGATGAAGGTAGTGGGATGTTTATGTAAGCATATAATACCACCCAAAATTCGCTAGACCAATTGTTTTTGGTTGTTTCTTTTCCGGCATAGCGTCAGTCCTCATTTCACGATTTCTTCAGCCAGAGTAAAATGAGCCTGACGGCTTTTAAAATCTTCAGGCGCTATCTTGAGGTTTTACTGCTGCTTTGACTCGCATCAGTCTGTTTGTTTAGGTTGGAGAAACTCGGAAGGGAGTGAGAAATAGAGTAAGGAACCATATGGCAGATGTTCGAAATAATAAACAAGAAAACGGTGTTGCAGTCCATTGCATGGGTACAAACCACAGAATAGACTGGGAGAATACTGAGACCCTGATTGTGTCAAATTCGAAGAGAGATCGATATTTGAGAGGCGTAGAATCCATGGCTATACAGGAACAAAAGAGAGAGAACTACGACCTCGTGAATATCCCGGCACCTTCCACACTTGCAATCCAATACCTTGTAAGAGCCGACCTTCACACCAGCCCTGCAACCGAATGGAAATGGCCCAACCAACAACGAAGGCCATAGCCACGCACCGACCAATAGCAAGGGCCAAGGCCACGGCTACAGCTCAACCAACATCGAAGGCCATGGCAGCCGCGCGGTTCGAATGTAAACAACATGTGAGTCAATGCAGCAGTAAAACATCAAACTAGCACCTGAAGAAGACAATTGCGAGACGTATTTCATCCTCCTCCACGCAAACTGTCGAAAATTTACGGGTATCTGGACTGACGTCTTTCTTTTTGTGAGATTGTGAGTCTTTATTTTGGTGCTTCGATGTATGCTTAAGTATTACTAATTTACGGGTGGAATCCTGGCACCAATTCAAAGGCCAAAAAAAAAAAGCTGCACCAAGTTAAAATACACTGTATCATACAGCGATAAGATTTTACACTACATTAATATTGTGATGCTGTATTTGATGCGGTACAGAGCAACCCGAGTCTGCTATCAACAGATTTCGCTTCATCAGTTAAGATTAAAATCACAGATACGAAACTAGGGTAAAATTGTCAGACTAGCTGGTAAACCGTCAAGGACCGCAACCCGTCTTACCTGTCAAAGTACCAGTCCTTAAACCTTAGCGTGCACCAGTCTGCTTTTCATTACCCGGATTGCAAAAGATCTGCACATGAGCTATTTCTCAGGGGGCATTTGTGATGCCCTAGGCGGCTGTCACTGGCGGTGACGATACCTCGCTCGCTTACAGTATTAATAACGTAGATTGTGACCAAATAAGGCGAGGAAGCAATTTTACTTCAGCAGTTTCTGTCATTGCCACGCACTATTTTTTTGGGAATTAGACCAACAAAGCAATAGATTTACCAGTAGTACTGGAAAACTATGACTATTCCTCAGTAGACTTTTTCACAACGACACTTTCTCCTCCCTTAGGTCTAGCAGGATGCCTTACTGAGTAAGCATGAGCAGCAACAAAATTGCTTGTGTAACAGCTTATCGAAATGTTGTACTGCCGAGTCGCTAGCAGTTCTGCTAAAGCTAACCTTTTAAATATTCGTAGAACATTAGACTAGCAATTATTCTTACAGGCTGGCTGCCACCAATCAAAAACGTGAAGAATCAACCGTGTAACTATCTAGCGGCTGTGATATCATTAACATTTACAGCTTGCTACCAGGTACCGACCGAGGGCATACCACATTTTCACTCAGTAAATTATGTTTGTTTCTTTGAAAAAATTTCTTAGTGCATTCTTCGTCCTTAACCAGTGGTTATAAAAAAGTGTTAATGTCGGGACAGTGGTTTTGTTTTCTGCTTTTTTTTTATTACATTGTTTCCATTTTAATTTTAATTATTTCATCCTATTTTCAACATCTTCCGTAATTATTATTTCCCACTCCTGTTCGTTAAGAAAGAAAATTAACAGCAAAATCATGATTGCACCCATTTTAACAATCTTCCGTGAAGTTTACTAACTCCATATTGCACAACCTTTATCCTTATATAACCTAATCTAAATACAGATCGCAAATATGATAACTCATATTTATTTAACTTACTTCTTCAAACAATGGTATTGCTAAGGAAAATCAATCATTTTTTTTCTACGCAAGGTTTCTGTAACCATGGATTTCAATCACTTTGCCAAATCCAATTGTAAGCAATCAATAGTCCGTTCTAATTATAGCATTCCAAACTGCTTCTAGCTTACATCATACTTCTGCAACTGTTCATGGTTCCATGGCTTTCGATATTTGAAATAATAAAGGCAGACACAAACCTATTTCTGTTGTCTTTACGACTTATAAATGTCAAACTGCCTGAGCGGGAATTGAACTCTCGGCCTTTGATACTAAAGCCGAAACCCTAGTGCTCAGCCATACTGCCACTACCTTTTTTCCCCCCAATATCTGGTATTAGAAGTATTTATAGTTCTAATTCCATTCGATACACTTTTAATCTGTTGCGATCATTTTTAGTTTTTCCATAAGCTGAACCTAATAAAATCTTTAAAATACTATAGTTTTACGACGAAAAAAAAGTAATCGGCCTATACATTGTACAGGGTGGTCCACAAAAAACTGACGACCCAACATTTTCTAGTTAGCACCCCTCAGAACCAGGATAGGACAGAAATCAAATCTAAAATGAAACAGGAAGATTTCTGTCCTCTCCTGGTTTTGAGGGGTGCTGACTAGAAAAGTTGGACTTAAAAAATGTTGGGTCGTCAAGCTTTTTGTCGACCACCCTGTATACAAGTGCTGTTCCTAATTCGCTGTTAGCAGCTAAGTAGTGGGACTGCACATAGTATGGTGACGAGTTTCTCTAGCAACCTCACGGTTGGTAACCACGCCCCTAACCATCCGGTTTGGGCAAGTATACTTGTGAAACCTCACAAAGGTCGCTTTTTGTCACTGGCCTCAATATTGCCTTATCGTACGCCTCTAGCACTGAGGGAATTAAGAATGGGGTTAAACTAAATTTGATAGAATTCAGCGAGGTGGGATTAACAACTAACAAGGTAGTTTCAACAAACCGTAACGAGGAAGTTGGCATTACTTCAAGAAATAAATAAATAATATCTTTCAATTAATCAGGTTTACACTAGATACAGACCACATGGATGAATGAGTAACCTTTACAGCACGACCGTTAATCCAAATTTTAAAAGTTTATTTTATCATCTTGTATGTACTGTACGGAGATAAACGACTTGCAAATGGATATATTCCTGTCCGTCACGGAATACCATGTTTAAAAACGCCTTATCTTGGTTCACGTAAAAAGCACACAAGCCTTGAAAACTGTGTGAAAGAGTTCTTGAACTGACACTGTATGTATGCAAGTGAACTGTAACTAAAGAAATTTTCAGTTCTGTAGAGGCTCTGATGTTGTAACAAATAAATAATAAAGTAGGAATACAGTACAGGGTAGCAGTCATGTTAATAGTGCATTCATCAGCGCAAGCACAGCCCAGCAGTTAGTTAAGCAGTCACAACATGCATTATATGATAAACCCGCTTCAAGAATGGCATTTTCACTTCATTATCCAACTACATGCACACCAAAGCATAACATGAAAATTTACCTTGACTGTTTTGGAACGTTGAAGTTGAGGGCAGGGAAGCCACCATGACGCCGGCATCGTGAGGAGGATAGGATGGTTCGCCTCCATATCGATTTGTGTTAGTATCCTCCTATGAAATAAATGAATTTTAGAACAAGGAGTTGAGTTTAAAAAATGATTGGTAGTGACATGCTGTACAAACGAAACTAAAAAAAAAAAAACATTAAGTGTTATACAGGCTGCATTATGTGTCAACACTGTCACTGTGGCTCAGCTGGGTGAAGTACCTTATGTATAATAATGTTCAAAGTATTAAAGGTTTAACTGTTTACTCACTCAACTGGTTTTGCTCGTCGCCGAATTTTCGATCCTTTTCTCTTACGAATTTATGGAGCAGTACATCCCGTCCTTCTTTGCTCGTAGTGGTTGGTGGTGGCCGTTCTGCGAGTTTGAATTTAATTGTTTTATGGCCCCTGTTGGGATTGGGCCGGCTTGGGTTGGCTTGGGCTTGGGCTTGGGCTTTGGGCTTGGGCTTTGGTTTGTTGGGCTTGGGCTTGGGCCGGCCCCAATCCCAACAGGGGCCATAAAACAATAAAATTCAAACTCGCAGAACGGACGCCACCAACCACTACGAGCAAAGAAGGACGGGATGTAGTGCTCCAGAATTTCGTCATGAATATGTGTAAATAGTGTATATAACTTTAATTAGGCCTGAAGAAATCCGAGGAAAGGATCGAAAATTAGCCTACGTGCAAAACCAGTTGAGTGAGTTAAACCTTTAATACTTTGAACATTATGATTACGAAACCTCAACGTAAAATGCCCATTTTCAATCTAATACCATATGCATGCTTTTTGGATTACTTTCATTCTCAAAAGAATGACTGAGTTAATGCATCGTGTGCGCTAAGCACTTGTCTTTCCCACAAAACAGTACAAATAATACAGTTTGCATGAAATGAAAGTGAATTTAGCAGAACACAGTACATCTATTGCAGTAGAGCAATGCAGTTCTGGTTTCTATTTTATGATGCAGTTCATCAGCGGGTAAGTGGAAGCTGTATTGTAGGGGAACGCACCCAGGAAGGGGTAAGCAGGGATATTTACACCCCCTCCCTTCCCCCAATTCTCAAAACAGGCATTTAAACATTTTACAGGCACCAGAGTTGCTGGTATTGAGTCAACTTACAGCACTCCAGTGCAACCCCCTCCTGGGTTCCACCCTGATGTTCTTGGACCCCATTTTTAATTCCAATTTCCATTTCCCCCTAAAGAAAATTTTGTTTGTTTAATTGATCAACAATCAAGAACTGAAAAGTGATGATGCATTTATCAACACTTAAGACAATACGTCAGTGTTCAAAACTCATTTTCGCACACTCCCAAAAAAAAAGATATCACTAATACCTTGCAAATTTTCGACAGAAATACTCTTCTGTTTTCTTCAGGCATACATAAGATGTTGGCTTTTCTTCTACATTACTTGTTTTTTGAACTTGGCAAACACTGTGACCTCTGGTATTTTCAATGCTTCGTTCTTGCATGTCTTGTTCATTTGTCTTCAACCACATGCTCTGGAGCAGGAAATCAAAGTCTCTGCCTATTAGATGTACTACATTTGGGTTCTAATAGGCCTTGACTCTACTAGGCCTTGGTTCTAATAGGTCTTGATTCCTTGCTCCAGCGCAAGTGGTTGAAGACGAATGAACAAGACAAGCAAGAACGAAGCATTGAAAATACCAGAGGCCAAAGTGTTCGCCAAGTTCAAAAAACCAGTAATGTCGTAGAAGAAAAGCTAACATTTTAGGTGTGTCTGAAGAAGACAGAAGTATTTCTGTCGAAAATTCGCAAGGTATTAGTGATATTTTTGTTTTGAAAGTGTGAGAAAATGAGTTTTGAACAGTGTACGAGTGTTAATACGAAGCGTTTCCAAGTAGTTCCAGTAACATTTTTTTCAACAATACATCAGGCATAGTTTGTGGCTGTAGTTGAACTCTAACAAATAGGCTTAACCTTGATATACTCATGTAAAAAATACCTTGCTTGATATGCTTACTAATCCCAATAATAGAGAATGGTTACTGCCTGTTAGTGACAAATGGTTTTACAGGCAGAAGTACTGATTTTAACTGATTTTTTCACTATCCTTTCGCACATAGAGAATAATTTATACTAGAAAAAACGGAAATAAAACGTACATGTTAGTATAAAATGAAGAAACGCAATCGGACAGCTAACACAGACAAAAGCGATACAATTAGGACGAAAAACGTCATGTGCCATAATTAATTAAGTCTGGGAATTGAAACCGGGTCTTTGGATAGGTCCACCAATGCACTAGATCAATATGAATTAATGGCAATATACAACAAACTGATGCCACAAAGTGCCTGAACTCCAGACCTCCACCCCTGAACAAACTTCAATTTAGTGCAATTGTCACGGTGTCGAGTTAGTGTGGTGGTCCGAGCAGTGGAGGGCCAATCCAAAGATCCAGGCACAATTCCCAGACTCAAGATGCACGCTTTGTTATAATTGCTGCTCACTTGTTATTCTTAGCTGTTCACAATGTTGGCCCACTCTTTTTCTTCATTTAATAATAACAATCATACATTCGGAAACAACTGAATTACAAACCTGTCTGGGGCTATGTGACACAAGGTGTTCTTTGGTTTCGATTGGACTAGTAGGGCCGTATGGCTTGCTTGGCATTTCTTCATTCTGAGACGGAGGGGCCTCTTCCTGAGTTGTGTCGTCGTCCATATTCTGAGGTAGGTCGACGCGGGCTTCTAAGACTTCGGGTGACCCACGTAGATTTAGCGATTCAGTTTCGTCCATGTCAGAGCCACCAGCAGGAGACATGCTGTCTGAAGTGTCACGCTGATGGCATGGTTTCTTCCTCTTCGGAGGCTCGGGAGATGATGGCGTCATCTGCAAAGGTGGGGAGCGGGAAACCACGGGAAGAGTTTCAATGTGGTGCATGGCGGGAATGTGTCGATTGGCTGCAGTCATTGTCGTTTCTGCGCCGCCGTTGTGGTTTACATGGGTCACTTCCGACAACCCCTTTACTTTCAAGTACTCCGCTGTCTTGAGCAGGGCAGGAAGCTTCTCTTGCGACACATTTACTTCGCCCTTATACATGAAATGAACCAACGCCCGAAGCTCCGAGTACGGAATGTCTTTCAATATGACAATCGGGTGCTTGCACGGGTTTTCGGCAAAGAGAGCCTGAAAGTATGGACTGCAGGCCGACAAGACTACCTTGTGGGCCCGCAGACTTAGGCCATCGCAGGCCAACGTGACGTCCACCAACGTCTCGCTCTGCAGCAGATGATCAAAAACGTTGAGCATGTTGGTTTGGTGGTTGTTCCAACGAAGACAAAATTGCTGCTGAGAGCCCATTTCTGCTCCTCGTCTTTGCCCGTCACCTGAGATTACCTATCCTGAACCTAACAATAAAACAAAACAAAGATAAGCACAGAAGAAAACAAGCACATTAACTACCACACTGAACATAATTTCCACTAATGATACAAGAATACTAGCTAGAAAGACTTTGTCCATAAATTGTAAGCCAGTGGGGCACGCCAAGTGAATTTGGCCCAATCACTGGTAAAACCTCTGACAGACATATTGCCGACAATTGTTCAAGTAGAGTTACCCAGGTGATAGGTGAGAATATGGACTGACTGTTACCGACATCGATATTGGTAATGGATTGAAATCAGTTACAAAAATATATGTGGATGTCGATCTGCAGTTTGATCAAGCGCAATGTGGTAAAGTGCTTAAAAAACCTACTTTTCAATAACTTTGGAACCAGTCAAGATAAAAACATGTGGTTTGTGGCGTTTTAAAGCAGAGATCAAGCAGTATCTTCCTGGATAGATTTAATTATGGATTTACAGGTCGTAAATAAGGTACGCAAAATGAGAATTGCCACATGCTCCTTTAATCAAACTTAACACTAGCTACGTGCACCCTCTTCTTTAAATATTGGCAGCGAATCAAACAGGTATCACAGATCAGTTACGCATAAGATCGCATAGTGCCGACTCGGTATTAGCCTGGCATTAAGGAGGCGTCTCCAACATGATCTACCCATGTTCCACCATTCGTACCGATTCTACAGGGTCCTGACCTGGTGCGGTCAGTTATCCAACTAGTATCTATTTTTACTTTTGCGGAAAAAACAAAGGATATGTGACTATATGCAGCACAAGGGATAGCTTTTAAAAATAAGGTAAAACTTATGTTTAAAAACTACTACTTGTGCTGCATATAGTCCAAGAAAGTGTCAATTCGCAAGAACAAGCATTTACACAAACTTAAAACGAGGAAGGCATTTTGTTTCTTGAGCCACAGGCGACTGGAGCAAAAATTGCGTATCTTACTTTCCGACCCTATCACAGTTCTCGCAGGTACCAGGAAGTCAAAGCCTCCTAGCACTGCTTTTATAAAATAATATTTCGACGATGTTAAATCAACTGACCTGGAGCCATGAGCCAAAACCTTTCTTCTTTTCTCCCAGACGGCCTTGTGCAAATGGTGGAATACAAAGTATGAGATTACAAACAAAAATGTCAAGTGTGCCGTAAAAAAAGGGGATATATGATTGAATTTTCACTTGTTAAAATGAACCAGGATAAAAAATGACGATTTTTCATTGAAATAATTCCATCTGTTTACGTGCTGTTGTGCTTTACGTTTTAAATATATGATTGGTAAAGCACAACAGCACCTAAACAGATGGAATTTTCTCAATTGTACATTTTATTATTTCAATGAAAAATCATCAATTTTTTATCCGTGTTCATTTTAACAAGTGAAAATTCAATCATATACCAGGAACAGAGGAAGCGGTCCCAAGCCCTTCTGTTACCCTTCCACTATGTGGTAAATTATATTATTATTATTATTATATCCCCCTTTTTTACGACACACTTGACGGTTTTGTTTGTAATCCGTGTACCTTTTTTACAGCTATGGCGTCATGCTACAAAGCTTTATGCATGCAGTCGATTGTTGCTGGCCACTTTGAAACAATTCAACTCAGCTCTGAAAGCCTGCATCTGCGAAATAAATATGCCATTCTATCGTTTCTAGCTGCCAATTTTGAGGCCTAACAAAGTAGCTTAGGTTGGTTTAAATGTATATCGTTTAGCTGAAACACGGATTCTTTCAAAGGGTTAATGGGTTTTAGTGAGCATTAACCGCACCCGGTCATCTGCCCGACGAAGCCCTAAGGCCCTAATCTGCAATACCCGTAATGGATTCTCAGGAGTTCAGCCACCCAAGTACCAAGTTCCAAGTCCCAAGTTCTTCGGATTCTTTCATTTCGCCCTTCAACAATCGACTTTTTAGCAAAGACATACCACATGCACGAAGAATGGATATGGAGTTAGTAGAGTGGCATTGTTCCCTAATCACAATGGTAAAAACAATGCATAACAATCAAAATGATCGTTCAAGGACCTGTAACTCCGGAATTGCTGGACCAATCGAAAAAGTGGTTTCTGTGAGGATGAAGCCCAGGAAAATTTCTGGCTTAGATCATGTTTCAGATTTTAGGTAGGTGCAGTAGTTTTTTCTGAAACCGTGTCACACAAGAACAAGAACAATAATACCAACAAGTGAACAGTTTTCAAATTTTCGTGTGGCTCCGTATGTTTACTCTTGCACGGAATTGCATAAAAGTTGGTATAAACTTGGGAAAATTGCTATCTACTATCTGGCCAAGTTTGGTAGAAATATATTGAATAGAAACGGAGAAATTAATAGTTTTAGTTTTGCTGGAGAGAGGACTTCCAATCATATATATACACAGCTATCGCTGTGTATGATACAACATGGATACTCCCACGTCCTGCGAACATGTGTGGCACACATTCGCTCCTGGAATCGGTAGATGAACTGGTAAGGTCACGACATATCGGCGGGTAGATTAGATTTAATTCAAGGAGCGGTAAGCCTTCATTTCAGAAGGGACTGAGTGCCAGAATATGCCAACAATACTGATATTAGTAGTTACTGCAGCCATAATAATGGCGAGTGAAACTCTTTTCGCTGCGTTAGTGTTATTATATTATAAAAAAAAATTTATATTGTTACCATTGTCGGGCAAGTTTTTGAACAAACAAATTTAAGTTTGATTAACTCGACATGGAATGGCAAGATGAAGTTCCAAGAAATTGATTGAAATTTGCCATCGCATATTCCAAGTCGAGCGAGTTTAACTTACCATGTGTTTACACATAATGAATCCTCAATTCTTGAACTCAGATGTACGAAGTAAAAGATAAATAATTTATAGAAATATACATTTTTTTGGTTTTAAGTGTTTTAAAATCCAAAACAACATTGAAATCACAAATTTACTAGAGGTATGCCAAACTACATACACATTAAAAATACAAACCGAGTAGCCATCAAGTGCAAGTGAAATACGAAATCACGACGTTTCGGTTCCTAGTTCGAAAATGTTTCCGACCTAGGAACCTTAATGTTGTGATTTCATATTTCCCCATGCACCTGATGGCAACTCTGTATTTTTAATAACTAAAGTGCTTTTTAACTTTCTGCTTTTTTTTAAACTAAATACACACATCCATTGAACAAGCGACGTGCCAGAATCGTTGCACGAACTCAATTGTGACAGCATCTGAAGCTCACCCAGTAAGGTTAAAACGAGTTACATGTTTGTTGCTAGTCCGATGGGTTATTGTCAGTCAGTGATGATTAATTAACCTTACCTTTTAGTTTGGTCGGAATCAACCATTATTATTTCAAACCAAATTTGGTATTTATGCTGTATACTGCTAGGTAAACACGCATACCAAAATTTATTAAAATCCAATGGATCATATCGCATCTGGACCAGACCTGGAATCGCGAAACAAGTGTTTATCGTGCTAAATTTCATGACAAATTACTCACTTTTCAATTACGCTCAACCAAAATTCAAAGGTTTTCAACTCAACCTCGGAATATATAACTACCTTTACTTGTTGGCTTCTTCAGGCAGTTAAGGCACTACCACCCACACTCGTACTCCTTCCACACCCAACAAACTTCCAAAATTCAGAACTCTCTTACAGTAGGCCTTGAATCAGCATCCCAGGCTGGTGTTGGCGCTGCTCATAGCTGGTGATTCTTCATCTGTTTCTTCCTCCGCAGTTGGTAGTGATGGAAGGAATTCAAAGCTTGCTTTCAGTCTAGTTTTGAATTGAGGTGTCACCATGTTACTGATAATTTTATACGACAGTTCTTGTGTGTTCAGTACATCGGATTTGGGTTAGGGTTAAGGAGCACTAGAAAGCCACCCTGGAAGAAGAGAAAAGGAATGCTGTGGCCATGTATTGGTTTTAGACTGGATGCAGACTAAAATCATGCTCAAGTCGGATTCCAGCAAGGGGTCACACCTCCGTGCCTTAGGGAGTCGATAGCATTCAGCAGTTTAGAGGCATGTCGATAAAGCTACTGGACACACAAGAACTGGCATTAAAAAAATTATTAGTAACATGGTGACACCCCAATTCAAAACTAGACTGGAAGCAAGCTGAAACAAATTCATCCCCTCAACTACGGAAGAAGAAGAAGAATCACCAGCTATAAGCAGCGCCAACAACAGCCTGGAATGCCGATTCAAGGCCTGCTGTGATGTGATGAGGAGGGAGTTTTTAATTTTGGAAGTTCTTTAGGTTTGGAAGGAGTGTGAGTGTGGGTGCTAGAGGCATAACTCCTTGAAGAAGACAACCAGAGACGGTTGTAGAAAATTTGCAGGTTTTGAGGTGAAAACCTTTGACTTTTGGTTCAGCGTAATGGAACAGTGAGTGGCAAAAAGTGCGTGTGGCTTCATACTTTGAAAATCGTGAACGATTGCACAAAAAATTTGACGCTATTTCAAAAGGTTTTAGGGAAACGTTGTTTCCGCGAATTTTCAACAAGCATTTACACAACGTCGCTTGTCTTCATCAGGCTTTTACTGTACACAATGTAGTTTCAGACTCAAGCCCCATAGTAGAAGCCTGATGAAGACAAGCGACGTGTAAATGCTTGTTGAAAATTCGCGGAAACAATGTTTCCCTAAAACCTTTTGAAATAGCATCAATTTTTTTGTGCAATGGAACAGTGAGTATTTGTCAAAAACTAGTTAGCTTATTTTATACGTACGTCGCATGTACAGATTGAGCTTTTCTGAAAATGATTGAAAATGGTAAATTAGTTCCGAAATTATAGGGCTTAAATTTGGCCAGTTTTATTGTTTCACATTGTGTTATTAGGCAACAATGCAAACCACAAGACGTAGGCTGAAGATGCTAACCATGCCAATTGACGGAGACCAACTCCACGAAGGCCTGGCACAGCTCAGCTTGGCATTGCACTCCTTAGATTCCCAGAAGTCCTGATGCCATTCCTCCACTTGCCCAATCAGGGCGTAAAACTCTTCCGGGTAACATTGGCTTTCAGCTTAATTTGTAGCACCCGCATCTGTGCCAGCACTGGATTATGCAGTCTTGTCTCCATAATTCCAAATTATCTTCCACCAGTGGAGAGACCAGATCAGGTCCTCCACAGCTAGTATACAAGTGAGAGCACGGATGAAACGGCCGACATTCAACACCAACTCTATCACACCAAATCCAAACACCGCACACGCGATCAGAGCGTCATCTGGACCAAACCCGTGCAGCAGTTTTCCTTGACACCTGAGCAGAACATGGTCCAGTGGAAGGGGCCCAAGCAGAGAAACACGTCCTTGAGTTGTTCCGTCTCGTTCAGGTAATGGCATTCATCACAGGCAATAGCGAAAACACCCTCATTGCATCATACCACCACTGAGGTTTGATTCAGCTGTTTACGCACACACTGAAAGTTTATGAGACAATGTCTATCAGTAGAGCACTGTGTGATCGTGCTGCATACAAAGGAGAGGAAACCGACACACATCACTGGCACCACAGCAGATAAAACAAGTGTATGCACTGCGGCCCATGGGTCTTCTACTGATGCACCGAGGCAGATCAAACTGATCAAGAATTTCCGTTTTGCAGCTACACCTCAGGCAGATCGCATGCCCAGCAATGTCGCTACAGTGTTTTCCGGGTGCAGCATTATGTCTGCTGTCAAGGTAGGTCAAACCACTTACTCGCATGGATATGTACCGTTAAAAGACAACATTGTCTGCAGGATTGGGTCAGCATGGTTCTGTCCTACACTTCACACTGGAGGTAGATAAAGAGAAACCTGTTCACTGTGGTATCTTGCAACAGAATTAAGGCTGCATAGTGTGAACACTGTACCAGAGAGTGATCTGACCGCATAGTCCGAGTTGTCCATGCACTAATAATGACAAATTCAATTTGTGGTCACAGTGAAGACAAGCAACAATAAGAAAAAGAAATATTGCCTAATGGTGGAAAGTTGGCTTAATGGGGAGAATTCAGATATAACTGAATTAGTTAGTGTAACAAACATAATCCCCAATTGGTGTAAGAACATCTGACATTAATTATTCCATGCACCATACTCAGTATAATTAGTTATCCCAAGCGCATTTGTCAGCAGGTCCAACGGCCACTGCGGGGCTAAAAAGGGCCAGGTGTGCTTTGCCACAATTTTTATTTTATTATCTTCGTGTGCCAAATAACCATTTTTTGAGCTTTATATGACCTAAAGTTTTTTTTTAAATAATTTCTTGGAGACTAATGCTCGTACAGATGAAGCAGCGATTTTTTTTTTATATCATACACTTTTCAAGGAAAGGGAAAACCCGGAGAATTGAAGCCGTAGGATGTCATTTTGTGACAGTCAGGAAAGATACAAAGAACTATTCCAGTCTGGCCCTGGTCAGTGATTTTAGTGAGGGACTACTGAACTGGTCTAATTCAGAGTCATGTTTATCCAATAACGGTAGGACTTGAATGAATGCTATTTCCAGCCTAAACACTTTCCCAGAAGGTCTATTTATTTATGCATTCAAATACGCCTACCATAAAGCAATAAATTTCTCATTTACATGAAGTCGTAACATGGTCTACTATCAAAAAATTGCCATAGTGTTTTATGTACCATAATTCAGGGCTACTCCCCCTCATTGCGAATTAATGACGTTTCAGTGCTCAGCATAAAATGGATCAATTTTTTCCAACTCTTAATGTATTAATAAGACAAGACATGACATGAACTCGCAACAGCTAGGCATCGACTTTGACGCAATGTTGTTTGTATAAAACCCCTGGTTGGCAAGCAAGCCCAAAGGTTTCAACACAACGCCTTAGAAACATCAAGCGCAATGGCAGTTTTCACTTTGCTTGTACAGGAAGTAGTAGCCCCAAAGCTGGAACTATGAACTTTAGCCACTTTTCCAACACAGAGGCTCGAAACTCTATAAAATCAGCACCGACAGGAATACTATGCAATGGAGCTTTTCACTTTGCTTGTGTAAAAAGTAGTAGCCGGCCAAAGCCAACATTATGAAATGTAATCCGGCAGGCACCATGTGTCCCTTTGAATCCAACATTAGAGCCTCGAAACTATACAAACTTGGCATCAAGGGTTTACTCCACAAAGAAACAGCAATGATGCTTTAGCTTTGCTTGTACCATAGCTCCAAGGCAAGAATTATGAAATTTAAGCTCTGAGCATTATGTTTCCAACCCTTTGAAAACTTCCAACAGAGAGCCTCGAAACTATAAACTTGGTACCATGGGTTTACTCCACAAAGAAACAGTAATAATACTTTCACTTTTCTTTTATAGAAAGTAGTACCATAGCCCCAAAGTCAGAATTACGAAATTTAAGCTGCCAAGCATAATGTTTCAAACCCTCCCAAAAGCTCCAACACAGACCCTCTTCATCTCTTTTGGGTTATGCACTGAATATTCTGTAGATATTCGGTATTCGGCCAAAAATTCAAGTATGTGGTATTCGGCTGAATAACGATATTCGGTATTCAGCCGAATACTGATTTTGGCCGAATAGCGATATTTGGTTTCAGCCGAATAGTGTTAAGAATTGTTGGTATTCGGCCGAATAATTTTTAGTATAAATTTATGCAATTGTATTAATGTAAGAACGTTTAGCTAAGCATTTAGTTTTTGGTTTGTTAGGAATTGTCTTCTGACATTCATAAGAAAAAATGATCAAATATGTTGGATTTACAGGTGTTCGGCCATTATCTGGCATAGGACCGAATAATTTGGTATTCGGCAATCAGTATTCGGCAGTTTAACTATTCGGTTGTATATTTGGTATTCGGCAAGTTAAGTATTCAGTTGTATATTCGGTATTCAGCAAACTTTGTATTCGGTGCATCCCTACCACTCATTTTGAGTTGAGTGGTACATTTTCAGATGGCAGAGGGCGTACTCCCCAATGAAACTGTTTATTGGTGCTCTTTACTTTGCTTGTATAAAAACGTAGCAGCCCTATATCATGCAATTTCAGCCACCACGCACAGGGGTGACAAGCCCTTTAAAAACTTCCAACATGGGACATCATTATCTCTTTTGTGGTAATTTGTCCACATTTTGTGGAAAATTTTCCAATGACCGAGCGATGACAAATGAAAACAGCACTTAAGGCAGCTATGGCAACATGTGGCGGAACCAGTCAACTGTAATTTGGCCACTGCTTCCTCACTATCTAGCAAATCCTAGGCAACCCTGCTTTCGTTTTCAGCTCCTATTTCGTTGTTTACATTTAGTTGGATGGGAGTTCAATGTAGGGCATCCAGTGTGTGTACTTCTCCGAATCACTGGTGTTTGTTTACGAGAGAGACATCAATAATCAGAGGGTTGAGCACAGATCGTTTAACTAATGCATGATGGGAACCACTGCATTCATTCACCAACGTAGGTCTATTGATTTTTGTTTCTAAGCTAATTTTAAAATGAAGATGAAAGCGAAAACAGGGTCAGGGTATATAACCTGGCTTATGCCACAATACTGCTCACCGAGCTCAGCTCAAAAAGTTGTTTTCAAATGAGGTCAACAAAAATCTGGTCTATAGCCTTATCCAATCAGCTACCTTATATCAGGGTTTGTACGTAACAGACAAAACCAATTTCAAGGCTTTTTTTTTTAAGGCTTTTCAAGACAAACTTACAGTCGATATCAAGGCTCTTTACACCATCAGTTAGCGAAATTACCTTTTATAATTCAGCATTTACATAATATTTACAGTAGGGAGCTAATCGGTCGTAAATAAATATGAGCAATTATTTTGAACGCTGTCATGATCATGTTTATTATGGTATTATAAAATACATGCAAAAAGTCCAAGAAATGGGTTTACCAAAATTGTTAAGTTGTGCTGTCCATTTTGGTAAAAAGGTTCTTTTGACTTTTTGCGTGAACAATTATGTCCTCTCTCTCACTAATGGCCAAAGCTGTAGTAGGAGAAATACAGCAAATAACATGCAGCAGCAGTTGCACAGCTGCCCCTTCTAGCACAAACTGACTGCACTGCACTGCACCTCTCGCTTTCTGTCTCCAGCCTAATCCAAGGGAGCATCGTTCACAGAAGAAATGGATTCTGCTGATAATTTTATTTATTTATTTCATTATATCAAAATTTATATTAACATTCACAAATTGCTAGGCCATTTCACGGCTTCGACAACAAATGGCTATGTGTTGTTCTGGTTGGGACTATTTGCCCTCACCTGGAGATTGAACCAATGAACCGCTTTTAGAGTTTTATGGCTTAAAACGTAGGTATGGGCAAGGCCTAGGGCCTTTTGAACGCTATTTTTATGTGACTGCAATATTCTTGCTATTGCTGTTCTTCTTGTTGGGCGAATTTGGTTTCACTTACAGATCAACCAATGAACCGATTTTCAATTTTTAAAGCATAAAATGTAGGTAAGGACCAGGGCTTTTGAATACTATTTTAATATGACTACAATGTTCTTGTTATTCTTGCTGGGGAAACGTCAAACTCTGAAACCCAGTTTCCCCAAGAAATAAGATTGACCAATGCAATTTGGTATTAAGGGTCGTATCATAACTATTTCACTGCATTATACATTTTAATGACAACAATGGAATCGTTTTGACCATTTCTTGTTGTTGTTCTTTTTGTTGTGCCTCTCTGACCTGGAGATCGAATCAATGAACAAATTTTCAAGTTTTATAGCTTAAAATGTAGGTTATTAACAAGGCCTATGACGTTTTGAAGGCTATTTTGATGTGAATACAATATTCTTGCTTTCGTTCTTCTTGTTGGGGAAATTATAACCTAGAGATTGAACCCGTAGAGCAATTTTCAATTTTTACAGCTTAAAATGTAGATATTAACAAGGACCAGGGCCTGTCGAACGCTATTTCAATTGACTACAATATTTTTTCTTGTTATTCTTGTTGGGGAAATGTTGCTTTCACCTAGATATCACAATGAACAGACTTCAATAAGAACACCGTTATTCATCTTACTGTGAAACACTACAACGATTGAAAAATGTGACACGAGACTCACAAAAACGCGCACTTTCACAACGAAGATAGTCTACTAACTGCAAATTTTCAACTACTAACTGTAGTCGTTATCAGGCACCTTAAGTTTGAACTCTGTTTACATTTCGTTTTTCAGTCCAATACACGGTTCGAATTCGAAACTGTCGCTGTCTGCTATATTCAGTCGATTGGTTCACCCTTGCCCATCACTTGGGCCGTATTTACACGCAATCTTCCATTCAACTTCGAGCTTCCCTCGAAAAGACTTGCGAGGGAAGCTCGAAGTTGAATGGAAGATTGCGTGTAAAGAACGGCCCGAGTGATACAGTGGGCAAGGGTGAACCAATCGACTGAATATAGTAGACAGCGGCAGTTTCGAATTCGAACCGTGTATTGGACTGAAAAATGAAATGTAAACGGAGTTCAAACTTACCTTTAAGGTGCCTGATGACGACTACAGTTAGTAGTTGAAAATTTGCAGTTAGTGGACTATCTTCGTTGTGAAAGTGTGCGTTTTTGTGAGTCTCGTGTGACATTTTTCAACAGATTTCAAGTTTTATAGCTAAAAATGGGATTGAACAAACTTGAAACATGGGCATGTGAAACATGGGCATGCAATAAACCAAACTGTGTCAATTTGGCTGATGTAACGTCTAATTGGGCAATACGGCAAATGCAAAAATTATGAATGGGAAAATTTATAGACATAAAATACCTCTAGACAAAAAAGGTAGAGGTGACGATTAGACCATGTGATTCTTTGTATTCACAGGCCTATGAAAGATGTGATATCTACCCAAAACCAAAACTGGTAAAAGAGAAAACGCCAAGTTTCCAAAAAGGGTCGGCCTTTGAAAGTAGCGATGTCATTCAACCAGGGAAAGGCCACCAAGGTTAAATCCTATTAGCCAAGTTAATCGCACCTACTAAAGTGTTCATTTAACGTCCAAAGTATTATTTGGTGCGATCGATTAACTTGGCTAATAGGATTAACCTTGGCGGCCTTTTCCTGGTTGAATAATAACACTACTTTCAAAGGCCGACTCTTTTTGGAAACTTGGCGGCTTCTCTTTTACCAGTTTTGGTTTTGGGTGGATTTTAATATGACTACAATATTCTTCTTCTTTAAAGTTGAAAAGTCACCTTATATCACGCTTATTTTCACAATCACACGAAATAATAAATATTTCAGCAAAGCAAAAAAACCGAGAGAAAGGGGTGGAAGAAAAAAAGATATAGATGGAAAGTGTGAAGGAAGAAAAAGGACGACCGAGAATAGCCCTAACCTACATGAATGAAAGTACGGACATGGTGCAGCGAGTACTGCAGAAAAATGGGTTTGATTCTTACATCAAGAATAGCAAAGGGCTAAAAAACCGCCTTATGAAAAGAAATAATCAATCTGGACAGAACATGAGAAAGCAGAATGAAGTGTAAGAAGCTGAAGATAAGATCCTGGAAAGAATCCGAAATACTAATGAAGGAGTGTACTGAATTCCATGTGGTGACTGTAATGCAGTCTACGTAGGTGAGACAAGGAAAGAAATTAGGACCCGTGTCAAACAGCACATGGCCGATGCTAGGAACAAAGTGAGAACGAACAGCATTGCAGTCCACCACATGGAAACTCAGCACAATATAGATTGGGAAGGGACAAGAACGCTCCTAGTCTCAAATACGAGAAGTGATACACATCTGAGAAGTCTTGAATCCCTGGCTATTTCAACACCACAACCGAGAGAAGGCTGTGCTGATGAATATCCAGGGACCCTCAAACCCTGGAATTCAGTTTCTGATGCGTGGAGAACTCAATCGCCTGCTGCGTGAGAAATGGGCGACAAACCCAACGAATACCGGCGGCCGCGCTCCAAATTTGCAACGTACCCAACAAATACCGGAGGCTGCGCCCAAAATTCGAAGCAGACGAACGGTCATTACGAAGTAGTGAAATTGTGTTGTTGTGGAGCCTGAAGAAGACAGCCTGAGCCATTACACCTCCAGGACTGCTGACTATCGAAAATTTGCTGAAATATTTTTTATTTCGTGTGATTGTGAAAATAAGGTGAATTTTCAACTTTAAAAATGAATTTTCCGGCAATGTGACATTTTCGAATTATTCTTCTTATTGCTATTCATGTTGCGGAAATGTTACTCCCACCTGGCGACTGAACCAACGAACCGATTTTCACAACACATATTTTAACAAGGACCAGGGCATTTTGAATGCTATGTTAAAGGTGCATTTCGCGTGCCTTATAGCAGCCAAGCACACTGTTACCATCGCACCGTTTTGCAAGACTTGGCATAGTAATACAAGACCAACTGAGGTAGTAGACGAACATCATGAACACAAAAATTGTGTTTTCGCAAACCGGAAAGATTTTCGTATTTTATCATCACACTTTATAATTTTTTACAGACATAAAATTTCTCAAGAAAAAAGATAGAGGAAGATAAGACCTTTCGAATGAACAGTCTCAAGTTACATGTGTCTATCTCCTGTAAACAACTGAAAGCATATCTTCTCGGGTCGAAAATAAATCCTAATGCTACCGAAATCTTGAATACGTGAGGTGCAGGGATAAACGATACAATTGAAGGGAGATGCGCTGATTGAGCGAGCAAAGTGAAAAGGGATTGAAGAACAAAAGGAGTTGAAGAAACTTAAGCATGTAAAGCATGGTCATACAATAAACCAAACCGTGTCAGTTTGGCTAACATAATGGCTAATTGGGCAATGGTAAATTTGAAAATGATCAATGTGAAAATTTATAGACATAAAAATTCCTCCAGGAAAAAAGATGTGAAGATAAGACAGTGTGACCTTTTGTATATTCACAGTCCAATAAAAATTATGGTATTCACCAAAAACCAGAACTGGTATAAAAAGTAGGCAAGTTTACAAAAAGGATCGGCCTTTGAAGGTAGTGATATCACTCAACCAGGGAAAGGTTGCCAGATTAATCATATTAGCCAACTTAACCACACAGAATAATACTTTGGGTTGCTACCACCGGTAGCAAATAGTACAGTCAAATTAGACCAAATTTAGGTGGAATCGTAGAATAATTCATAATAAATTAATTGTTGGTACAGATGTTCGTAATGATGGTTTTAGGTTCAACATGCTAAAAGTCCTCAGCTGACTACTTTTCGTATTTTCGGGAGTTAGTTTCCGACAGTTCTGACTGTTGAAGGCTTTAAAGTGTATATCTCTCCGCACGAAGTCCCCCCCCCCCCCCCCCCCACCCCCCCCCTATCAAAAACATGGCATCTGATCGTTTTTTTTTCCCAATATATCTTGGTAACAGTTGCTCGGGCATGAAAACATGTTTTGTCCCAAAATGTACAGCATGTAATTTTCTACAAAAGGGTTCTGTTCATTTGTTTCATAGATTCAATGATTCAGCCAATAAACGGTGTACAAGAGTGTTGAGCTAATGCCACCATCTTGAAAACAAGGCGCCCAAAATCAGTTCTTTCAATATATCACGGAAACGACTGCATAAAATATGTTTAATCCAATATTGTAGAGCATGGAATTGTCCACAAAAAAGGTTCTATTTGCAGTTTTCTTTAATTGAGTCAATGAGTCAATGAATAAACGGTATCAAAGAGGCAACACACATGTATTGTGCCCGCTTCATATAGTAGGCCAGCTTGGGGTCTAAAATTGATGAAATTGTTTACTTTCTGTGAAAAGCATGAAATATGGTATGGATGCAGATGAAGAGTGATACTGGAAAAAATAGCTGTAATAGCAGGTTCCCCACACTCCCTGTTAGGAGTTACAGTTAAAAAAAAAACATTTTTGGAGGGGGTAAATCACACCTCTCCCCCTATGATTTACCCCCCAAAATGGTTTTTTTTTTTAGCTGTAACTCCTTAATCGTCAACAAATCAAAAGCACAATGTGAAGCAAAAACGTTCAGCACATCTTTTGGACAGGAAAAGTGACATACATCTTTCACATATAAGCAAACCTTGAACCCCAAAATCTTCTTTAAAGTATGTCACCCTTAATTTGCGCGAACATTCACTGTTATAATGATTTCGTTGTTCAGTGTTCTTGCAAGCCCCCTAATAGCCAGAAATGGACATGCTTCGGATTTTCTGAAAGGTGGGGATCTATTCTTTCCATCAACCCTAACCGAAATTGCTTAACTTAGATAGGGACCGTTTCTCACGGACAAGGTAATGACGTAGCTGCGAAAGCTGGGCGTGTAGTTTCTTAATAGCATTTTTAATAAGATTTTAAGTATAAAAATCTATAAGAATTGTCTATTGATCATGTAAGATCACTCTATATATGCATGTAAGATCACTCTATATATGCATGTAAGATTATCTCTAGGACCATGTAAGATTATTCTGTGCAAGCTTTAGAGCTGGACGGTATCGGTATTTTTACCGCGGTTATCAGTATTTTTTTTGAATACCGAAACCGTAATCGGTATTTGCGTAATACCGAAATACCGTACATTTTTAGTGTCTAGCTGAACTTTTTATAACTTCGCCAATTTTTGGCCGATTTTCAATATACCATTCGAAGCATTTTTTCACCAGCTTTCTAATGGAGCTAAATTCAAATTGATAGCATAAACTGTTCAGAAGTTATAGGGGGAAAAACCAATGACCAATTTGCAAAATATTTACTCAGTCTTTAAAGTTGACTCAATCATTCAGGTAGAGTGAACAGTTAGTCTGTACAAAACAAACATCTATCCAAAGGTTTTTCTTTTTATTTGGATTCGGTTAGGGTCCGGATCTGATTCAGCCAATCTTGTAAATTATCTAGAGTTGGTAAAAGTAGATTCAGTCGATTCCTAGATTCCTATGCTTCGTTTTAAGAGGTTTTTATTCCGAGCAACGATTAAACTGTAACTCGATCTCCGAGACCGATTCCAATCAAAGTGGCGGAGTAGCAGCAGAGGTGCACTGATGTTAAAATCAGACATCGGAAAACAGCATGGTATGCCCTGTATCATTTAGTAGCAGTTTGGCGCGAGGGTATGCTTCAACTAGCCAGGTAGGCGGATACCGATACCGTACCGAAAATTTCCGATACCGCCCAGCACTAACAAGCTTGTATGATTTGCAAATAAGAATTACCTATACAAACTGTCCCACTTTCATACGTGAATATTATATGAAGTGATATTCAGAATCGTATACAATGTTCTTATTTATGTTTTTTACATGCAGTGTTACAGTTAAACATCATTATAACAACTTCGAACAATAAACCAGTTACAACAATGCTATATTTGAGACTCTTCCAGCAACAATGCATGCTAAAGTGCTGGCTTATAACGATAAACCTGATACAACATTCTATTTCGAAGGACCCTTGGACAGTAGCTTATTACCCATTAAGCAGTCGAGGCAATGCCTCAGGGCCTCACAGAGTCTGGGGCCCAAATAGGGCCCCCAACATTGCACTTCTCATTACACAAAATAATTTTTTTTTTACTTTTCACTATTGACGACTGTTCCACTGTTGCTTTGTAGCAATTTTAATAAGTAAAGGATTTATTTTTCTTTTACGTTCAGTACAGTTTATTGTTCCACGTAGAAAGCTCCACATTATTGCATCCAGTGATGGGCGCAAGTCAATTCCAGACTTGGAATTAATCGACTTAATTCCACTTTTGTGGACTTGGTGGAATTGATTCTACGTTGGACAATTCCAGGTTATGAATTCATAGAATTGACTTTATATTAATCTTCAATTGCGCTTGACTTGATTTGGGTATTTGCCAAAATTATAAACTAACTTGGTAGGAATTGACTTGATGACCAGCAATTCAGCCAATGTTGCGCTCAGGTTGACTTGACTTGCCAAGTCAACCATCGGATTGTAATGGCCTAGATTTGATTTGATTTTTATTTGACTTAAAATTCCTTATGACCCGATTTCAATCAACCTGAAATTCCGACCAATTCCACAAAATCCAAATAAATTTACCCAATTTCAGCCCCAAAATTCACCAAAATCATCTACATTTTCGGCAACCCTTAAATTTTGTCAGAATTTATCTGAAATTATGCTGGACTTAAGCGGAATGGAGTGGAAATGAATGGAATTGGTTAAAATATTTCCTGAATCAACCGGCAATTGATCAGAACTAAGACAGGATCAACAGCAAGTCACTGAAATTGGAATTGATTATCAGAATGAGCAATGAAAATTAATTGATTGGAAATGATTTGAAATAGCAAATACAAAATATGGCAATGATCTGAATTGCACTGAACCATGGCAGTGACGTGGTTGGAATTGACTCAGACTCACGATATTGAATTGGAATCGATCTGGAATTGAATTCCTTATCAACGGCATGTAAGCAGAAATGGATTTGATTTGACTTGCTGCCACTTGATGTCGGTAATTGACTCAATTCCATCAAAATGGAGTTGTGCCCATCCCTGATTGCATCTATAGTTTCTCATTATCAAATTCACAAAATCTTGCCTTGGGCCAATGGCCCTGCTACCTGGGCCTCACATTACGATGAAGTGGCCCCATATCAGCCTGACTTAGCTCCATATCCCATATCAGGGAGAGGCACCCTCATGTTAGGATGAGGGGACCCCATACCAGATTGAGGGGACCTCGTATTAGGATGAGGGGCCTCTTTTCAGGGTAAGGGATGAGGGGGGCAAAGGAACAAGAGGGTGAGGGGGCTCAATATCAGGTGAGAGACCCCATGTCAGGATAAGTGCCCCCCCCCCCCATTACTTACGTAAGGGGCCCTAGTGAACGTGCCCTCCTATTACAACGATGTCACGGGCTGTAAAAATATCTAAGTTTATGACACCTCAAACGTCAAATCACACTAGTAATAGATATTATCCCCTTGTTCCAACAATGATTGGCAAATAAGTTGTTTTAGAAGCGTTCCAGGGTGCAGACCGAGAAAGGCTTCAAACGCAACTAATTCGCCAATCATTGTTGGGCAATACCTGGCTTGTTTTACAGTGTTTAAACCAGTGGGTTCCAATCACTACCCAAAGTATTGTTGTCATTTACATACTTTGTCTTTGCTACCCTCGTAGAAGCACTGTTGCTCCATTCTCATGGGCTCCTTTGGCCATCAAGGAAATGAGAAATTTTCCTTTCAGTCAACAACGATGATTTAGGGTTGTTTCCTAAAAAGAAAGACATGCATTTATACTGTGTGGCCATTTCCTATTTGTCTCTATATTGATGGCTGGTTTCCCGACACCTAACACATAAGTTTTTTTCTCTCTTTTGGCTACGTCTTTGGTCACAGTGACGGGATCCTGGTTTAAAGGGCTCTGGTCCCGGAGTCTAGGCTTTGATCCTGTTACAGTGAACGTAATCTGCCTATCATACGATGCCTAACAAACTAATCAACTCTGGACTAATCTAGGTTTTCGTAAAAACTATGCTTTTTGTGTTTGCTAGGATCCGTACTAGCATAGCTGCGGTCCCGGGAACGCGTCCAAGAGAGGCTTGGAAATAGTTCCGGACCAACTACGTTTCCCTGAGTACGTAGGGGTGGCACGATAATCGATAATTCCGCGATAAAAATTTTTTTCGATTATCGTACGGTATTTCTCAGTTATCGAATTATCGTGCAAACCTTGATGCTTAAATTGTCATATCTCGGCAACCGTAATAGCTAGAAACAAGCAGTGTACGGCGTTGTGTGTAAAATTAATAGGGATCGACCGATACAGAAAAATACCAATCCGATACCGATTTTTTCCCCACAAGCCGATCCGATACAGATAACCGATACCGATTTTTAAAAAAAGTCAATGGGTCAGGAAGTCAAACTCCTATTTCATCATTATGAAACTGGTGTGCAAGAAAAGTAAATTTCTAATTTTTTTTATCAGTGGTGTCAGATCCACAGGTGTACCTTCGACTGTAAAAAAAAAAAAAACCCAACTTACACTGCAGATAGGCCTAATCCCAAGACGCCACCCTGAATCTGGCAATGCACATGCATTGAATTCACTGAGCTGCTGTGCAGATGACGTCATGGGATACAAGCGATGCTATGCAGGAAAGGTTTCTCTCAAGCTAGGTGGAGTAGCCAGCACGCACGGAAGTTGGTCGTATCGGCTAAAATATCGGTAAATAAACACCGATACAGATCCGATACCGATACACAAAATATACCGATAATATCTGTAAATACCGATACCGATATTAATATCGGTCTATCCCTAAAAATTAAAGGGCTCTCCAACCACTTTACCGGATTGGAGGGTTACTTTAACACAAACAATATCTAGGCTTTAAGTCGCAGCACAACTGCTAAATTGTTTCTACATGGGGAGGAAGTAATGGACGAAGGCAAGTGCAGTTTCACGTAGGTTACACTGTATGTTTCGGCCAACGTTTTTTTAATTAAAAGAATTAAAATGGTTGTTCCAGCCTCAGAATTTGTTTTATCACGATATTATCGATTATCGAGATAATTTAAAAAGTTTTATCGGGATAAAACATTTTTTTATCGTGCCACCCTTACTCGTACGTGTTTTTAAAAGTGGGAAATGTTGAATTTAGTTAGAAATATTAATTTATTTGCAAATTTTAATTTGGTTGACATTCGGTAATTTCGTATCATACTTCCGGCATCACTGCATTTTTACAAGAGCGCTGAGACAGTTTTAAACAGTGAAACGGTAAGTTGTTTAGGTTCCTTTTATTCGAGTACTAAAGGCCTTACAAGAGGGCTGAGAAATCGGTAGGTAATGTTTAAGTTGTTCCCATACTTTTAAACAACGAAATTTTAACAGCGTTCAGACAATTTTTAAATTCTCAATTATCCTGACATTTCCAGGTTTTCCAGGTGCATCCAATGACAATTTCCAGGTGTTGAACGAAAATAATCCCAACATCCCAGAAAATAGCTGTTTAGAGACTAGTCCAGACGGGACTAAATGCATTTTCATCACAGATATTAGCACTAGCCTAAGAGTTGGTTTGTTAAAGTTACATCGAAAATACTTAGTAAGTATTAAAGCACAAATTAAATTATTTGCTTCTAGCGTAAGATTTTGTTTCGATCTACTAATTCAATAGAACTTAATGATCTGACACAAAGGCATTTTTAAATTTCCCTGTCTTTTCCCCGATTTTCAAAAAAATTCTAGTTTTACTACTATCCTAAAATACTTACCTGTATTTTATATGCTTTACAAGTTTTGGAAATGCCTTTCGTCCCAACCTTTAATTTAAACGCACTCCGGGCCCTTGCAATGGCGCTCCCTGGGGCGCATGACCACCGTCAGGCGGCGCCCCTTTCCCGCTACTCGTCACAGTTTGTTTGGGACGCGACGAGTAACGTCGCATCGTTTTTCGCTCAGCCGAATAGGCCTAAAAATGGCGGATTGTAACCGTTGTCCCTGCTTCGGGAAAGATGGCAGGCTATTCGAAAGAAGACTAGACCTGAAGGATTGCCGTATTTTCGGATATTGTGTAGAGTGTTGGAAGATCTAGAGTGCCAGTTGCCAAGAACTGGTGATTCTGGGATCGGCAGAATGGGACAAAGGAAGTTGGGCGCGAACGGCGCCCATTGGCGATGTTTATCGTCAAACGTAACCACGTTCGTCTATGTTTTAACGTCGCCGTGTGTCATTTTTTTATAATAGTTTGCACGTTTGCTTGCCATTTTACGTGCTTTGTGAATTGTGGTGATGATAATTGCGGCGACGAGTCGTTGTGTGTAGTGTTTACACAGGCAAATTGAGTCTGGGACTGCATGGGACCCGGCGGTGTCCGCGTCCGGCAGTGTCCGTCGGTGTCCACGTCCGGCAGTGTCCGGTGGATCAAAGGTTTCATGCATGCAAACGCAGGCAGTCCGGGTTGCGAGGCCACGCTGCTGAATGGAATTACAGGTAACGAAAAGTGCAGGTAATGTGACTGACGCTGCGTTTCCTAACCTAAGGAAACGACGGGTCGGATTTGGTAACACAGACACGGCCACGACCGTTATAGCTAGCCCGGGTCACACCCTAGGGTGGTTAGTCGGTCCTCTGGCGTAGATCTGTTGGTGCTGAACTCCTACCGCTACTCCCGTCATCGGGGGGGTGGATGGCAGTTCTCACCAGTTCCAGTCCCAGGGTCCACGTCTCTTGCGGACATGGGCGGACTACTTGTCACTGGGACAGTCGGCAGACTCGACACCGAGTCGACAGTCTGCCGAACTACCACCAGTCCGGACTTCAGCTGTCCGGTCCGGGCTACCAGTCCGGGACTGCAGCTGTACGGTCCGGACAGCCGGGACTGCGGCTGTCCGGTCCGGGACACGGGCTGTCCTTGGCAGGGGCTGCGGACAGCCAGTGGCATGCGAAGTTTTCGCAGGTCTACTTGACCGTGATAATGGTTATTTGAAAATCATTGTACTGAATGCGGTACGGTATATATTTCGGCAAGAATTAGAGAAAAATTAAAACGGAAATTTTTTGATAGGGACAACTGCAATTTTGCAGGTTGTACAAAATATTTTAACAGGAATTTATAGAAAAAGTGAATTAAAAAATTTCTTGATTATAGGTACTCCTACAATTTTGAAAGTTGCCCAAAATATTTTAACAAGAATTTATAGAAAAAGAGAAATGGTAAAGTTCTTGATTGTAGGCACACCTACAATTCTGAATGTTGCAGGTTGTGCCAGTTGTCCAAAATATTTTAACAGGAATTTATAGAAACAGAGAAATGGTACAATTCTTGATTATAGGCACACCTACAATTTTGAATGTTGCAGGTTGTGAGTTGCCCAAAATATTTTGACCAGAAAAAGTGAAATAAATAAAAAAAAAAAAAATAAATATAAATAAAATATTACAAAATTCTTGATTATAGGTTCAACTGCAATTTTGAAAGTTGCAGGTTGTGCCAGTTGCCAAAATATTTTAGCAAGAATTTATATGAAAAGGGAAATAATAAAATTCTTAATTATAGGCACACCTACAATTTTGAATGTTGCAGGTTGTGACAGTTGCCCAAAATATTTTAACAAGATTTTATAGAAAAAGTGGAATGAAAAAATTCTTGATTTTAGGTACAACTACAATTTGAATGGTGCTGGTTGTGCCAGTTGCCCGATACGTCGGTGTATATCGGGGCGTTTATTTATTTTTAAAAATGGAAAATGATATTTTTTATTTTTATTTCTGAATTTGTTTGGTTTCATTGGTGCATTCTGGTACATTTCGAATGTCCTGAGTGCCTGCTATGGTCGGTATTAACCTGAAACGTGGTAATTTTTGGGTGTTTGTAGGTTATTTGGTGCATAGGAGCGTGTGACTGGATGATGCTCTGAAGGTGACACGACCATCCATCGTGGGGGGGGGGGCGCCGCCGCAACATCCCTCACCCTACCCCACCTGTGCTATTGACCGTGATGTTATAGCTGGTAGTTGCCACTTGCTGGTGTCGGTGGCTCACGGCTATGGTTTATTTAAATAGTAAACTGTTTACTTTGCACACTGATAAATATAGGACGCTGGGGTTTGTGCAGACAGACCCTCACCTCTCTCAGCAACGAGGGGGGGGGGGTGGACAACTATCACTCCAGTCGGTGTGATCATGGTCTATGGACTGGCAGTAGAAGTGGACGTTTGGTTTTTGCGAGTTGGTTTGCAAACAAGTATCGTAGAGACTTTACAATTTGTGTTGCGGTGTTTTGTCTGACACCCGGAGAACTGTGGCAGTGATTTCCATGGGTTGGCTTGATGCGCAGTACCCTTGATTCACAATGCAACAGGAATGGAGAAATGGAAGAAACCTTCATACGATCCCCTTAGTTTGTTCTAGGTGGGTTGTAGTTGCGATTTACCTGTGTGCCAGTCGTAGTCACATTATTGCTGTTTGCGCCGAGTCAAAGGACAAATAAACCGCCAGTAAATCGGGACGGTTTAGGTGATCGCTTACCTAGCGTTTGGCGTGGTGGCATAGGCAGCGGTCGCGGACCACTGGGGCACATCAGTGTCACGGTCCCAGACCGCTGGGACACATGGGTGTTAGTCGCACGGTCGTGTTCTCTTGGGCTCCTGTAGGTCAGTCGTCCTTAATCGATTTGGCCTTATCCGAAGGCCAACCAATAGACTGTGGACATCCTTACTGGATTTATTGCGGCCAGCCGATTTTTCTTTAGCCTATCAATTTATTTTAGGCAATCGGTAGACGTTTAGCCAAAGCGTGATGTTCACTGGTATCTTGGGCTAAGGTTGCTTTGGTAAATAACCTTGACCGTCATTTACGTTGATGGCGTCCACGGCTCTTCGAAGGAGGATAAGCCTACTTTAAGAAGTATATTTTGGCGATTGTTTTAATAGGATTTTGGGTTCGTAGTAAAGTGGGATAAACTCGCCTTTAGCAGAATTTATTGGCGATTGAGGTATTGTGTAACATTGCCACATTCTGGTCATTGTATTCTTATCTTTATAAGTCTTAAAAAGTTCTTATTATTGCACTCACCACTCTATTTTAATTAGTTTTCTAGATTAAAATGTTGGCGAACCTTGTATGGGTACTCAGTGGCCGAGTGGTCTCCCTGTATTCTGAGGGTTGACAGGCTGGAGACTGAGGTTCTTGTAATCGTTGTGATCAACCGGAAACTCGCTTTATCACTTTACTATAGGAAGTTTAAGCCGTAAAGACTTTGGCAGTAGATTTAAAATTACAGTCTCCTGGTCATAGCATGATTTTATTGTAAAACTCCTCTCGGTGGCTGTAATGCAGTATGGCCAGTACATGGTTTACAGCATGGTAAATTGATACCATCTGTGTCGGTTGATGGATGTCTGGGGTGCAGTTATGATTGGCAACTGACATAAGTTAGCATTGCATGTTTGTGCCTCAGATTTGCAGGATGGGGTTAATGATTAGGCGTTTTGATTTTGGGGAAAATGTAACTGATTTGAGGGCTATTTGACACGCAGTAGGCTACTCTCGAATCACATTGTGACAGGGATGGAGTGATGACGGCAGGTCTCTAGCTACCCATTGAATTGGATCTGGCACTTTGGAGTAGGAGCTGTGTTTAGCAAGTCGATGTCGGATCACGGCTACCTTTCCAGTCAATTATTAAATCTGGGCAAGGTCAGTCGAGAGTCCGGTGGCGCTAAAGCCACTGACCTCCATCAGGGGTGCATAAAATTCTTACAGGACAAAATTTCCCACAAAATTTTCCTACAGATTTTGCAAATTTCCACAGCCTTTCACTATGTAGGCAAGCCATTTTTCAGTGAATTTCCTCAGTTCGCTGAAATTTCCCGCGAACCTCGTTCTAGCGTTCTGGCATTTTCTGCACCCCTGACCTCCATTATATTGGCCGGTTCAGTCGATTCCATCCCGAGAGCCGGCCGAGGGAGCACACGTTGGGGCTGCCCGGCTTCACACTTTAGGTCACATGCGGATGACACTCCAGCCGGGTGCGTTAACATAGCTGATTTCTGGTGACATTGCCGGTGGTCACTACGGTGGCATTGAGTAGTGTAAAGTGGTGGGAACCAATTACTGTGAAGGTCGGTCTTCGTGGCTACTTGGACCTCCTTCAGCTGTGTCCACGGTACAACACCTGTGGACATGTGTTTTAGGAGATAGTGTTTACTGCCCTGGTCTGTTGGTACGTTGGGTTTACGAATTGTCTGAGATATTTCTCGTTCGTTTATATATTTGTGAAGTTCTTGGAAGATCCATAAGCAATGAATTCTGAGACGCCGTTCATGGCACTGTACCTTACCACTCGTGTTAGTTATTAGTTGCTCTTATGTAAACCTCGGCTCACTGCGGTGTTGGCGAGCAGTCTAATTCCTAGCGAGATATTATCTCTAAGGGGTTGTTTATACACGAAGCGAAATGCTGCGTGCAGGGAGTGGTACACCGTTAACTTGGGTGACTTGAAAATTATTGGGTATTAGCAGACCGGTGCGAGTTCCCGGTTGGTGAGCAGTGTATTGCCCAGTGGCCTTTTTCCCTTTTTGGGGAATAATTTTATGAAACGAATTCTTGCGCTCGCCACTTAGTTCAAGTTTTATCGATACGGGTTACCCAGCGAACCAGTGTGCGTTCTTTGTTGGGAGCAGGCGGGTATTCCTTGTGACGTTGGCCCCCACCGTGCCTTGTTAGTCATACTATGCTTTTGGGGATGCGCTTGACGCGGCAACCCTTACTGAGGTGTGTCACCTGGTCAAGTCCGTGATGTGGACTAAACCGACCATTAGGTCGGCTCAGGTACCTTCAGGTGGTGTTGGACTCCTACCTGCCCCCAGGCAAGTGTGACAGGTGGGGTTAGCTGGCCACTCCCAAATGCTTGTTTGTGTTGCGATCTTCAGGTGAAGAGGTGGCATGGGACACCCGGGGTGGGTGTATCCTAAGGGTTGACTGGTGAGGGTGAGTGGACTCTCCGGCAGCACGACGGAGTGGATTGACGGCGTTGGCACGAGATAGGGAGTGTTCCGGTGGGCAGGTGACTGGTCACGATGGCATCGCTCCAGGGTAACGATTTTGAACCCTGGGGAGGCTCCTTCCCCTAGTTAGTAGAGTCTGCTCCCTAGGTAGATGGGGACGTTATGGTCCCCGTCGGTGGTGTTAGGTTTACATGGAGGTCTCAAGGGCCTCTTTGGTGTTAAAGTTTTTGGCAGTGTCTGGGACAGATAAGCCCTGGATACTTGCGAGCGGCTAGTGATGGCAGCATCGCTGGCATTCGTTGGGTGCACCGTGGGTGGACGAATGGTCAGTAGTAAAATCAAGCAGTAGGGTCACTCCGATGAAAACCCGTCGTAGCAGCGGGCGAGTGGTGAGGATTGAGGCAGAATTAAGAAGCAGGTTACGTATACAGCACACTGAGGTTGAGCTTTTATGAAGTTTAATCTAGTATGAGGGACTTGCAATGCGCAGGGTTCGACGCCACCCCTTAAGGGGTAGGACAAAGTCAGCATATAAAATACAGGTAAGTATTTTAGGATAGTAGTAAAAACGGGGTTTTACCCCTAAAAATAGTTTTTACTTATCCTAAAATACTTACCTGTAAGAACCCTCCCGCCTCCCGCGTCGAACGGTCCTTAGGGATTAGTGAGACAAACTGTGACGAGTAGCGGGAAAGGGGCGCCGCCTGACGGTGGTCATGCGCCCCAGGGAGCGCCATTGCAAGGGCCCGGAGTGCGTTTAAATTAAAGGTTGGGACGAAAGGCATTTCCAAAACTTGTAAAGCATATAAAATACAGGTAAGTATTTTAGGATAAGTAAAAACTATTTTTAGGGGTAAAACCCCGTTTTTCCCTGAGGCTTCTGCTCCATTTTCGTTTTCCCTGAGATTTCCAGATTCTCCAGGTTTTCCAGGTTTTGTCTGAACCCTGGTTAAGTTGTTCGCATACTTTTAATGATAGAGCATCCAGTGGTCTGCTGGCAGGAACCAACGTCCTTCCAGTAGGACGTTTGGAAAAGCGCTATAATTACATAATGCGTACTGCTAGCAGGACGATTTTTTTTTATTGCACAAAAAACTGGAAGTGTTAGTGCAAACATCACCGGAAGTGGCCATATTTTTTGCGGCTGCGCAGTGGGCATTCAAAAATGGCGAAGTCCGTGTGTGCACTGGCTTAGTGTTTCTGAGGCGGCAACCATTTCGGCAACGTGTCAAACACGGAAAATGCATGGAGTAAATCGTTGATTTTAACACTGCTAGGTGCTTCAGCAATGTGTAAGATGTGTCTTTTGGGACATAGACAACAAATTAACAGCAATATGAATAGCCCAGTCATTTTAGGTTAAAACAGGGGATTAATTCAAAGAAAGCTGAAAGTTGGCACATCATAAGTAGCTACCAATGGTGTATGAAACATACTAAAAGTCCCCTGGGCTAAGACGCTTGTTTCTCCGCTACATTGGAAACAGGGTGTAAGTAACATGTCATCCATACATGTAGGATGGTGGCTAGAAGGTTGAATTGTTCACTTATTGTGAAAAGAATGAAATTTTGTATGGATGCAGACGAAGGGTAACCGGAAAAAAATAGCTATGATAGCAAGTTCGAAACTGCTTCCCCCCCCAAAAAAACCTATTTTTTTGGCTGTGCGTAACTCCTTAACGTCAACAAATCAAAAGCATAATGTGATGCAAAAACGTTCAGCACACAGTTCTGAACAGGAAAGGTGATATACATCTTTTACGTAACCCTTAAACCCCAAAATCATATTTAAAGTATATCACCGTTAATACACACGAATGCTCTTCTTTTTCACTTGGTCGTTATAGTGATTTTCAAATTCAAATTGCTTTTGAGAGTCCTCTGACAGCCCAAAATGGACATGCTTAGGAGTTTCTGAAAGGTGGGGATTGATTCTTTCTATCAATCCTTACCGAAGTTGTTTAACACATATAGAACCACCCTACGCCTATTTAAAGTTGAAGAGGTAATGTTGTAGAGGTGAAAGAGTATGTTGATTTTGGAATTTAAAGTGCTCTTGCGAGCCCTGTAAATGTCCGAAATTGACATGCTTAGGATTTTCTGAAAGGTAAGGATCAATTTTTTCCATCAATCCTAACCGAAATTGTTTAGCTTAGATACAAATACAAATATGAGCATTTACAATGGTACTTTGAAATTCAACCTTGCCGCCACACCAATTACAGCTACACCTTTAAACGGGCGTAAGACGGTCCCCACCTAATCTAAACAATTTATTTTAGGATTGATGGAAAGAATAGATCCTCACCTTTCAGAATATCCTAAACCTGTCCATTTCGGACTATTAGAGGACTCGCAAGAGAACTTTGAATTCAAAACTGAACAACGCTTTCGCCGCAACGCCATTATCACTTCACCTTTAAATGGGCATAGGACGATCCCTATCTTAGTTAAACAATTGCGAGTTACGATTGATGGAAAGAATAGCTCCCCATATTTCAGAATATCCTAAGCATGTCCATTTCGGACTATTGGAGGGATCGCAAGAGAACGCCACTACGCCATTATCACTTCACCTTTAAATGGGCATAGGATGATCCCTATCTAAGTTAAACAATTGCGGGTTAGGATTGATGGAAAGAATCGATCCCACCTTTCAGAAAATTCTAAGCATGTCCATTTCGGGCTATAAGAGGGCTCGCAAGACCACTTTGAATTAGAAAATCACCATAAACGCTTTCGCTTGCTATGCCATTACTTCTTCACCTTTAAATTGGCGTAGGTCGGTCCCTATCAAACTAAAAAATGTTCGTTCTGTTTCGGGGTATTATAGGGCTCGCAAGAGCGATTAGAACACGAAAATCACTATTACAACCAAGTGACAAAAGGAGCATTCGTGCAAATTAAGGGCGATTATACTTTGAATAAGACTTTGGGTTTCAAGAGTTGCTTTTATGTAAAAGATGTTTATCACCTGTCCTATTCAGAATTGTGTTCCGAACGTTTTTGCTTCACATTATGCTTGTGATTTTTTGACGGTTAACAAGTTACAGCCAATAAAAACCGTTTTGGGTGAGGGTGGAATCACCCTTCTCACCCTCAAGGGCGGGGTTTGAACTTGCTATCATAGCTATTTTTTTCCAGTTACCCTTTATGCGCATCCATACCAAATTTCATGCTTTTCACACAAAGTGAACAATTCAACTCTCTAGCCGCCCTACTACATCTGTGGATGACATGTTACTTACACCCTTTTTCCAATGTACCGAAGGAAGCTAGCGTCTTAGCCCAGGGAACTTTTAGTGTGTTTCATACCCCACTGGTAGCTACTTACGTGCCAACATTCAGCTTTCTTTGAATTAATCCCATGTTTTAGGTAAATCTTTAACCTAAAATGACTGGGCTAGAAGGAGTGTTTTGTGAATGTAAAACGTTATTACTACAAAAGAGAGGCAACCGCAGACGGGCTGCCTGCATAAAAGAACAGTCGGTAAGCGATATCTTTTTATTACATTTTAAATTAATACTAGGTTATTAAGAATATCTGCGTGGAAGTGGCAGGTATTATATTTCATGTTATTTTGCCTTAATATTGGTTATTTAAAAACAAATGTGAATTTCTTTCTTTTGTATTTCTCACCATTTTTATTAAAAGCCACTAAGCTCAAGCAAGGTTTTTTTTTTTTTGGAGCTTGATTTACCCAATCAAGCTCCTATACGCTAGCAAGCGAGGTCGGCATGGTACGACTCCTCCTCATCACCCGAAGACCGCTTTTCCTAAATAAATTGGGCTGCTCATCCATGTGCCGACTGACGTCATGTATTTGTGATCTCTGAAATCAACGTGGATGTCGTTCGCGATCCGACGAATCGACGCAACTATAACGCAACTCTGCACTAACAAACTAGAGAATACTTATTATGAAACGTAAGTGGGACTGTTCTGAACATAAAAATTGTATTCGAGTGTATTATGCTACAATCGGCAATGTGGAATTCACGTTAGGCTAGATAGCCACTGGAAGGAACAATTGCGGTCCTATGCGCAAGGCCAGCTGAGATAATAGCTCCTTCCTGGTTCAACTCTTATCTCAGCCGGCCTTTCCTATGCGCGACCTCCCGGCATTGTCGCTGGTTAGCTTTTTGGCACGTCGCCGGCAATAATTCCACCTATGTTTTTAATAATTCCAGCACGAAGTGTCATTAAAAATTTGAAATAGATATAATAACTACCCACCAGAGCTAGACCACAGCCGTAAGTTAACATTTATTTTTTAACAACAATAAAAAATCCTAAACATTGTGATCATTCTGACTACCACAGGGCCTCGTCACAAAATACGTGTAGAACAGCATTTTTTGTGGTTGCTGTAGTTGTGTTTTTTTTCCCCGTCCCGCCAAGTAAAACTAGGGTGCTGGTAACAGACACTGCGTCTGCATACCGCTATTTAAACCCCAAAAAACAAAAAATTTAGCATAAATAAGTCTAAACTAATTACCCTTCCTCCTGCCATACGAAAAAATCTTACATTATTTTCTTCTTTGGGCTGGAGGGGGTGTCCCCCCCCCCCAACTGCACTCCATTGAACATTCGAGCCTTAGCTTGCAAATTTTCAACAACAATATGTGCTATCACATAGCCTATGCCGTACAAAATCAAGCTCCATAGATCACAGTTGCGTTCTTGTTTTTAAACTAACATACTTTAGCTGAAGGCATCCGACTTCCAAACACTACACAGAGATCCGAAATCATACTCATTTGCCTAACATTCGAAATAAGCACTATTGATACAGGACTGATATATGTAACCACCGTTGGGATCTGCTTAATTTATTTAATTTAAGTGAACTACAATAATAAGTTAGAATCTAAAATTTATGTTCAGTAAACTGTTAGGCTTTCCTGCTATGCACTTGAGAGCGGAGCCCGACCAGAAGGACCAGCATTCATTTTGGAGAGCTCTCCTAAAAGGGCAGGGCCATTTGTCCAAACGTCCTGCTACAAGAATCTACTGGAAGGTCATAGCCTGGACGTTTAATCATTAAACAATGTAATGTTAAGTTGTTCCCACAGTTTTAAACGATGAAATGTTGGGTTATTCCCATGCTTGTACTCCGACTTATTCTCCCACTTTTAAACCATGCTTTAACAATAGACAACAATGCTTTAACCTCGAATGCCATGAAA